>CM046368.1:16612215-16654733 GCA_025413025.1 Ficus hispida | reverse complement strand
ACAACATAGAAAAAGACAGAACACGAAATTATTAAAATTAATTTTGATCCAGTTAACATTAACATTAACATTTTAATACAGTAAATATTAATTATATATTTGTTAATAATAATATTTGTCTCAAATCTCGTTACTAACCATTGACTTGCTGTTCTGAGCCAGCGAGTTCTTGCAATGAGCAATCGCGCCTTGTATTGCACTCTGCAGCTCCTCCATTGATGACGTGTCAGCGTAAGTAGCAGTTCCTCCGCCTCTTCCGCCGCCGAATCCCGGCCGGCAGAGCACGCCGGAGTGGTTCGGCGATGACCGTATCGACGACGGGCAGCTTGATATGCAGCTTTTCCTTCTAGGGTACCTCAAATTCCCCGAAAACGAATTCGAAAACACCCCGTTGCCGCCGTCTTTCCTCGTACTCTTGCCGGACAGTTGATCCGCTCCCGTCGTAGACTTCCCGGATTTTGTCGAAAAGGATACCGCATTAACGGTCGCATTTGCTGGGACGGTCATTAACCGTCCCAGCTTCTGTAGGTGTTGTTGCTGTTGGTGCTGTTTCTGCGATATTTTTTCGTACAAGGGCTTAACCTTCTTTAAATATTTTCTTATGACTTCCTTCGCTGTCGTGCTCATTCGTTTGACTGACGACCCAGACATGTTATCCGGGTCGTCGCCAGTGATGCGGTGTTGTTTGTGATCTTTCTTAAAAACCGAAGAGAATCTTGATAAGGAGAAGTATTTATTGGTGCTCTTGGTATTACCATTGTTATTCTTGATCTGACCGCCATTGAGGTTGATTTGACTTTGAGGTGGTAAGGCGTTTGAACTCCTCGTCCTCTGTCACCGAGCTAGCCCTTCTGGAGGAGTCGCAGGACTCCGCCGGAAGGACTAGCTCGCTGTTGAAGGAGTGTTGGGAGTCGTTGGAGCTCCCCGTGGAGTCGCGGGAGGCGGTGGTGCTGGTGTCGGAGGAGGAGGAGTTGCTCGAGGAGGCGAGGAGGAGCGTCCGCACCATGGAGAGCCGCGGGGAGAGGTGGAGGGGCAGGAGCTGGCCCTTGTAGAAGAGCTCGTCGGCCGGGCACAGCGCGCTAGAGGATTTCCGCGGCGAGATCGAGATGGTGAACTCGAAATCGGAGGAGGAAGAGGAGGAGAAGGAGTGGGATGGGGATGGTGGAAGAGTTTGGGGCTTGGAATCTCTATGGTCTAGTGTTGTTCTTGTTCTCTTCCCCATTTTTTTTTTTTTTTTTTTTTTTTTGGGTTGCTTACCATTCTCTCAAGAGAAAAAAGAAAGAGGAAAAAAGTATTGTGAAATGACAATATTGCAAAGTCTTACTATTCTATTCCTTATAATGCAAACTTTGGGCGGTATATAGATGGAGCCCTTTTGTACTAGTTAATTTAATTCACACAGGCATATATATATATATTATATATATATTATGACCCCAATTGGAATTTCAATTCAACTCTATTTTTACTTCAGTTTTTATTTTTTCTGAAAAATTTTTTGTTTTTTTCTTAAAAAATTTTTGTCTTTTCTTAAAAAGTTAATAAAAATTTTCAACTCAAACTCATTCACCAAACGAACCCTCTATGTACATACTAACTTTCGTATGCGTGTCCCACGCGCAGTGGTGGGGCTTGGAATGAGTATTGAAGGACACGCGCCACCGGATTAATTTTATGGCCCTTCCTTAACTGTGGTGGTTCATGTGATTTTAATTTGCACGTCAAGATAGGTGTTTATAGAAAGTTGGTGGATCTAAAAAGTTTTGAAAGCTCACATGGGCTTGTGGGGAGTTTGATTATTATCTGATCAAATATTGTTATCTGCCTTTTTTTTTTTATATATATTTTCTTTTTCACTCTCTCTCTCTCCTTCTCTCTCTGAGCTATTTGTGTGGTTAACTTAGCAGTCATGTTTTTTACTTACAATAAGGTTAGGTGTCACGTGCCTTAAACGCGAAAGGTGGGGTTGGATCATGCATGGATTGTAATTTTATTTGCCCCTATATGGAAAGGAGGTTCAGCTTTTCATATTTATATATATAATATATATAATAAACACGATTGCGTATAATGTTTCAATGAGGCGTATTTGAAAGGAATTTAAAGGAGTTTACACGAATAATCACTTTTAATCGAGAAAAATGAAAAAAAAAAAAAAAAAAGTTCACTGAGATCCGATAATTTATATTCGATCTCGAGTGATTTTGTCCCTGAATATTTATATTACTCTATATGTATATTTAAAAACATAATAAGGTTATTGTAGCGAAATACGTGGGGATCAAAACATGCATAGGGTATAGGGTCAGGTTCGTGTAATTAGTGAGAGCAGGTGTAGCTGACTCATATTACAGTTGTCCAAACCCAATAGTGATCATTAGATCTCCTTTTACAATCTTTAATATTCTTTGGCTAATATTGGACCCCATATTCTACAGCTAGCCGTGATTTTAATTAATTACACGCTAAATTATGCGCTGTGGAATAACAATTACGATTACCCCATTAAATGGTTGTACGTAGGTTTTGCCTTTTGATAAGTTAGTTTTGTGTTGCGTTTGGCTTTAATTTTGAGTTAAAAGATTTGTTTTTTTTTTTTTAAGGGTTTAGATAACTTTTCAAAAAGTGATTTCAATCAAAATCATAAAATATGACTTTAAAAATAGACATCACTTTTATATGTTGAAACTTATACAAGAGCTTCGATATAAAAGTGTACATATAAATATAATATCTTAACGTTTCGTTTGGAAAATAATTTCAAATCAAAATTTCATCTCAAATTTTATCTTTTTTTGAAAATTTTTTTGTTTTTTCTGAAAAAGTTTTTGTCTTTTCTGAAAAGTCAACACAAATTTACTATTAGAATTTAAAATTTCAAATTCAAACTCATTCATCAAACGGACTCTAAGATTGTATTTAAAAAAAAAAACTTTAAATATTATTCTTGTCACTTGAATAATTTTAAATTATAATTTTATATAATAACTGTCATATTTTTAACATTTCTTTTTTTACTGTCTAAAAGTAAAAGCAATACCGAACAAAATCTCAAACAACCACACTCGTTAATAGTATTACTAATTAACAGCTACTCTTAAGATTGGCGTGGAGATAGTGGTTGAGATTTTTTAGTTGAATATTAAGTGTCAAAAAAAAAATTTCAGTTTTTTTTTTTTGGTTTGTTTTTTAAGACAGAGGAAGTCGTCAGAGACTATATAACTGTTTTTGTGCTGTATTATAGGGAGCTTAGATTTCACCTGCATGTGGATGCGTGACATGCATTAACGTTAATGCTTTATATGGAAGGAAGATTATAAGTATATATTATAGTTTAAGCTATTAATATTATTATATATGAAGATAATATATCATTGTTAATTCATAATTTCAATCTTTTTTTTTTCCCTGTCAATGACATTTATGAGATTTTGTCACTTACTAATCACGTGAGAATCCTATACCGATATATATGCAAAATTATATATATATATATATTTTTTATATATAAATATACTACAATTTCCAAAACACGGTTTTATATGAAGTTTATAAGCTTTACATTATTGATTACATAGTACGGCAATCGAATTACAAAGTGAGATGAGAATCTCAAGGCCAAAATGACAATTTTCCCACCCAAGCAACAAAAACTTTCTTGTTATGTGAAAACAAAGTTGCCGAAAGCAAAACATCAAAATATGATTATTGGGTCTTAGAAACACTTTTTTATCTCTTCATCGACTTTTGCACTTGAATCCAAGACTTTTGTGGGGTTCTTTTCCAAGACATCAAATCAGTGTGCTACATATTAATTACTTTCTACCCAAAAATGTGCTTTATCTCTATGTACCTTAAAGTCCATTGAAATACCATATATTACAGATAAATTACTTAAATAACTACCATTTCATAATAATTTATTGATTGATATGATATAAAATTTTTATTTTTTATTTACATGTTTATGACATAAATTTTAGTTAATTTTATTTTAATTTTATATCATATTAGTCTAGTGTTAATTTTTTTTTGTGTCATGTTGGTATAATTATCTTTAAATTTATGTTATTTAGGTATTTTTTCTTATATTATATTAGATTAGCACCTAGTTATCGAAGTACTGTATTAGATTATTGGCAACTAGTTAATCGAGTAGTCACAAAAAATATTAGGACTGTTAGTTAATTTCAATCTCAATTTTTGAATATCAAACTCATGTAACATGTGAGTTGTCACTCTTTTATTGATGGACGTTTAATATATTATCACATTAATTGATTATATTTATCAATTAAAAGATGATAATCACCTATACGTAAATTGATATTTAAAAATTGATATTAGAATTGATGTTCTTAATATTATTAGTCAAATATTAGTTGTCAAATATTCAACAAATTAACATAACCAGTGGCCATGCTCAGAGGAATAGGCATAAGATTACACTTTCATCGATTTATGAAGGCCGTTACGACAAATTTCACACACAAATTAGGATGTACAACGTTATTCTTTTAACATGCCGTTTGGTTTTTTGACACTATAGAAACAAGTCGACGTGGGGGGAAAAATGTTAGTTTTGTTCGATTAAGGAAGAATTTGATACTAATAAAATATTATGAAATATGAAAATTTTAAATTAAAATGTATTTTTTTATCTCAATTTTTATCTTTTTCTGAAAAAGTTTTTGCTTACGTTTGATAAAACGGTTTGAGCTGAAATTTTTAAGTTTGAGTTGGTTGACTTTTTAAAAATTAGTTATAAATTTTGTTGATTTTTCAGAAAAAGACAAAAATTGAGATGAAAATGTACAGTTTAGTTGGAGTTAAACCAACGAGCCAACGCCCCCTTTGTCTTTTCTGAAAATTCAATAAAAATAACAAAATTTTCAACTCAAACTTAAAATTTTAAACTCAACTCATTCACCAAACGAACCCTTATTAGTTATAGGTATAATTTAATAGCAATAACACACCTAATTTCACCTAAAAATGTAGAATTTGAATTCCTATCTCCAAGTTTCCAAATAAAAAAAAATTTTAAGAATTTTAATAAAAGTATTAATAAATACTGGAACCCATGATCTACATCAAAAAGTCTTCTACAAAAAAAAAAAAAAAAGAAAAAAAGAAAGCTTCCGTTTGGTAGTTATTTGGAGATAACATTTTTAAGTTTAAGTAGGTTGATTTTTAAAAAATTAATTATATATTTTATTAATTTTTCAGAAAAAGATAAAATTCGAGATAAAAAAATATAATTTAGTTGGAGTTAAACTTTGGTACCAAATATAGCCAAAATGTATGTACTGATACGCATGTGTTGATAAAAAAACTCATCTTTAATAAGAGTGTTCACGGGAAACGTAACCCAATTAAGAGGCCTGATCCAATACAATTTGTACAGAGAAGGGTGGGTGAGAGAGATACTTTAGGGGTTGCCTTGCGGTTTGAGCACTTCTCAGACCGAAAAAAAAGAAAAAAATGCAAAGACTGAACTAGTTAAATACGGAAGGTTTTGTAAGAATGATTTTAACAAAAACACTTCGTAAAAAAACTTTTCAAAAAATTTTATTTGCAAAATGACTTTAGTGAGACCTTGAACGACCCACTTTTTATATTATACAATCGGTATGAGCACTATGTTAAAATTAAGGGTCATTTTACTAATTTTATCATTTTGACAAACTCTTAAATATCTATGTATAAAAAATTTGCAAAAATTTTGTTTATACCATCTAATACTATTTGCTTCTTATATTTTTAAGATCCGCTATTTACTTTGATTATTTATTGTGAAATTGCTATTTACTTCTTTCTCCCTTCTAAAACCTCAAAGTGAGGACGTGTTGACGAGGTGGATTAGTGAAAAGGGAAAAGCACCTGCGTGATGTAAATTTAAAGACCATTGTATTAATATATAACACAATAACTTGAGACTAAACTAATATAATTTAAAATGAAACTGAAGTTTGGTCATGTTGTTCAATAGATGGAAAAAAATAGCTATTTGGGTAATTTTCTGTAGTAGAAATTGGGCTCGGAGGCCCAGTTGGAGGTTTCCAGTCTAAAATTGGGCCTAAATCAGGCCCAGCAGCTGAGCTTGACAGCGGGCTAGGCCCAACTAGTTAATCTGGGCCACCGTACTAGGTCCAGCTGACTCAACTTCTGCCAATTTCGAAGTTTCACGTACATACGGCGCGCACTATCCCAAAAAAAAAAAAAAAAAAAAAAAACCAACCAGAAGAAAAGAAAATAACAAAAGAACAGAACAACAAAAAGGAAAAAGAAAAAGGAAAAAATCAAAGCAGGCGAGAAAAAGCGTGTGCGTGGATTTGGTTTGGTTTCTGGTTTTGGTTGGTGATGATCTTCTCTCTCAAGTTTTCACCTCCTTTACGCTTTCTCTCTCTATATCTATCTATTTTGTAAACCCTCGCCTCCTCTCCTACCCTCCCCCAAATCGATTGGCTGTCTTTTCTTTTTCCTATTCAGATCTCTCCAATCGAGGTAAGAATTCCTGTTTTCATCGCAATTCGATTCTCGATTTCTTCATCTTCTTGGTTGATTTAGCTTCTTTGTTGTTAATTTTTGATTCGATATTGTTCTTGTTGTTGTGTAATTATTTGTTATTATCAGGAAATTTTGGTTTTTTAGGGCTAAGTCTGATAATCAGATCTGAATCGTTTCTGTTTCGTGAATTTCGCATAATTTGTTTCTTTTTTTGATTCGGAATTACCAGGAATTATGTCGTTTACGCGAAACTACCGCCCACAAGGGGGCACAGTTTACGAAGATTACTGGTCCTCGTTTGCTAGAAACAATTTCAACAATAACCCCAGAAGCAGGACCAGAAACAATAGTTATGCGAGGAGTTTTGGCAATTTTAACAATTTTAATGATTTTGGAAATTTCCAAGATTATTCAGGCAGATACAGGGACTATAACGATAATTGTAGTTATGCTAAACCCGAAAATGCTCCATCTTGGAAGAGGAGGAAATTCTCTTCTTCCACTTGGGGAGATACCGGCAGACCTTATTTCCCGTCCAATGCCTACCACTGTGCCTCTTCTGCGCCCGTTAATCCGGGCTCTCCCACGAGATTCAATTCCGATGCCACGACATCGACGTCGACGTCCTGTAAACGTGACCGCTCAAAGTTGGAGGATGATGAGCCGGTCTTTATGTCAAGGGACGAGATTGAGAGATACTCCCCATCACGGAAAGATGGTATTGATGCCTTGCGTGAGATGCATCTGCGGTATTCCTACTGCGCCTTCCTTCAGAATCTCGGATTGCGGCTTGAGTTGTAAGCTCTTCATCTACTTAACTGGTTTGATACGGTTCTCTTTATGGATTTAATGACTATGCTATCTAAATATAAGCTTGTATCTAATTTGTAAAACTAAAATGTTTCTTGCAGGCCACAAACTACTATTGGTACTGCCATGGTTCTCTGCCACCGGTTTTTTGTTCGAAGGTCGCATGCCTGCCATGATAGATTTGTGAGTTTCGTTAGTTCTATCCATTAATTTATATACATCTGAACAAGTTCTTTAACTATTTTACATCTTGTATAATTTTAACTGTCAGAAAATTTCATTTTTTCCCCTGGAGCGAACTCATGTTATGATGCCGCTTACTTTGTAGCTATTACCAGTCCAATATCTAATATCTGTTAATGTTGGGATATTTACTCTCTGGTTTGATGCTTGTGCAGTTGATTGCTACTGCTTCTCTTTTTCTTGCTGCAAAGTCTGAGGAGACACCACGCCCTTTGAATAACGTGTTGAGAGCATCTAGCGAAATTTTCCATAAGCAGGATATGAATTTTTTGTCGTATCTGCTCCCTGTTGTAAGTATCTCTAGAACTTCCTTATGCTAATTAATTCTTCCTGAACGTTAAGAAAGAAATTAAAAAAAAAAAAAATTGTGTTCCCTTTGCTTATGAGCTCACAAACAAAATTAAGGTTAGCGTGCTGATATGACAGTGGTTGCATGTTGAACAGGACTGGTTTGAGCAGTATAGGGAACGGGTGATCGAGGCTGAGAACATGATACTGACGACTCTAAACTTCGAACTAAATGTGCAGCATCCATATGGTCCTCTTACATCTGTTCTTAATAAATTAGGTCTTTCACAGACAGTCTTGGTGAATCTGGCACTGAACTTGGTCAGTGAAGGGTAAGTTCATCTCTTTCACATTTTGCTTTTGTTGGATGAACTTCTGTGTTTAATATGTTTTGTCAAATACCTTGGATCGTTGTGGGGATAATTAGATGGCTCAATTTGCAATGCTGTACAGTGTATAATCTGAATGTGTTTGGCTTAAAATTTTGTTCCGTAAGCTGATCCTTTGCATTCTTCAGGTGTTGTATGTTTGTTTAGTTTCTTGAATACTGTTTCTGCATTTTTTCCCAGTAGAAAAATAGTGTAAGGAGTAGGATTTTGACCTTGGATGTCAAGATCTCAAGGGAAATGCAGATTCGTGACATGTGGAGGAGGCTAGGCCTTGGTTTTCTTCATGTTCTCTCATGGCTCAAAACTGTGTTGTTTGTGTCAATAATTTCTTCTTTAGAGCAACTACCATGTGTAGTAATTATGGGTTATTGATTCTGTTGGCATGCATATAATTGCAGGATCTACACAAGATTAGCGTGCCGCCCTGTTTTTCTTAGCTGGAGGATTGATATGCCGTACTTGGAAAGTTTTGTTTTTTATTTTGCATTTGAAGTAAATTACGTTTATATTGCGGATAACTTGACCTCAAATTTAAACCCATCAAGTTGGTTGTTGGCTATTAAAATTGGCCACCAAACCCAAAATTATTTTCCTATCTCACTTCTAACTTGCTTTCTAACTCTCTTTTTGGTGGATTTTTCTTTTGACTCTCCTTAAAACTTGACCTATTTCCTTCTATCCACCTCCTTTTAGAAAGCCATTCTCTGGGCAAGAATTGGTATGTAGTTTTCGTCTTTCCTGGGATCAATGGTCTTTCCCGGTATGTGGATACTGGTCACCACTTATGATTCTACTAACTACCTAACACTTAATGCTGGACATGAGCATGTACTGGAGACCTATTAGGTTAGTAATGGATTTGCCTACTTTTCAAATTTTTTTTGCTTGATTAACTTCATACATTTTTCTAGTTTCTTTTTGAAAAACTAAATCATGCATTGGTTTGTGCCCCCAAGAATATTCTAATGTTTGTTCTTTTTGAATATCAGGATTTTCAGTTTGATTTTCAGTACAAATTGCGACCCATCATTGGTCCAGCATTTTGATTTGTCATAGAAGTGTCACACACATCTGGTGTATGTGTCTCAAGAGGTTGTGGCTGGCTGCTCACCTTGAATCCTCTAATTATTGTTGATTTTAGGGTTTTCAACCCGGTTGGAAATTGAAAGTTGGAGTTTAGGACTTGGTCTAGTGTAGTCGTGCCAGGTCTGCTTGTTTTCACTTTCGTGGGTGGATGAGGGCTGCACCTTATAGTGGTCTTAAAGTGTGCTTTTAGTTCATAGAGGTCATTAATACCCTCTCTGTTATTCATCCTTGGATGGTAGTCAAGGGACTCTAATCCCTTCTTGGCATCGACTGGTTAGTAAAATTAAATTTAAAGACGATAAGAGACCGAGAGAGCAGCTTTAGGAAACACAGTTATTGTTACGGGAAAGGGATAGTAGCGCTTCCTAGTGCCATACATAAAAGACAATGTTCAGCAAAAATACTTAAAGGACAATTATTAAATTTTCCCTCCGGAGGGTAAGGTAGTTGTGGAGTGTGTTCACGGCCAGCTGGATTCTTCATACGAATTAATGTGTTGTTTTCTCTCAAAAAAGGATGCCAAAAGGTATTTGGAATATGCTAATCCATATTCTCCTTTTCCTTCTTCCTGGGCAAATCCACATTCTCCTTATTGACCCATTTGTATTGAAAGATTGAAGAAGAAGAGGAGGAAAAAAAAAAAAGCAAAACAAAACAAAAACAAAAAAAGAGAAAAAACTTAATTTTCATTGTACAAGAAAATATGTACTTTATAGGTTCAGTTTCCACTTTCTGGTTTCTACCAAGTTGGAGGGAAATGGGACAACTATATGTACGTGTGTGTGTGTGTGTGTGTGTGTATTCTGGTTATTTCATATAAAATGATGTTCTTTTAATCACTAATGTCAAAACTATATGTATGTATGTATATATATATATATATATATATATTTTGTTTATTTCATATTAAATGCTGTACTTTTAATCACTAATGTTAAAACTATATGTATGTATATATATATATTTTTTGTTTATTTCATATAAAATGCTTTTCTTTTAATTACTAATGTCAAATCACTTTTTTATTCTCTAAAATGGATTTTTTTTTCTGCGAAATTAGAAAAGATTAATTTGCAGACTCAGTAATTTCCTTTGACTAAGCACTCTATTTTCATTATTAGCAAACATTTTGCGTGGTTTGTGAAAAAGTTGATAAATTGATTTTCTAACGTGTTTTTCCTCCTACCTTTTTTATTTTGGTTCAGTTTTGGCACTGTACTTGGTGATTTTTGGTGAAGTTTTAAGATGTCTCAGCAATTATACATTCCTAGTGCCTACTAAACCTTGTTTTCAATGCTCTTCCATGATCACATCTTTCAATACCAATTTGATCTTCAAGAATGAATTCAAAAATCTTTATTTAGTTTTTCCTTAACTTAAATAATTTCATTAAGTTTATATGTCTAAAAAAATTAAATGATAATATTATTTTGCTAAATAGTGATGTGTCATAGTTTCAAATTTCTTACTGCTGTACATTTTAATAGTTCTACAACTAGTACTTCTGCTACTGCTAGATTATCACCAGTGTATCATTAACACCCTGTTCTCTTTTTTGTATCATTATTATTTTCTAATACTCACCATTATGGTATTCTTTTATTCTTACTTAATTATACATTGCTTGTTATGGTAAGACGCCCTTTCTTTATAAAAGCAAAAACCGCAAAAGCTTGCCCGTCACACACACTTAACAAAAGCATTCTGATTTAATAATTTTCTAATTTACCTATATCTTAGATGGTTTGAGATGAGACCAAAGGGCCTTTCAATTTATTTAGATGATATATCTACTACCCTATTTCCTTTACCTCCCCACCATACCCAACTATGTAAAATGCCCGTATTTATCTTGTTTGGACTTAGTTTTCTTCTGTCCGGTCTAATTAGGCTGCCTCGAATTTCATGTGTATCCATATTTTCCTTCTTAAACCTCTTTTCTTTCTTTGTTTCATTTGAACTACGACTTGGCAGCCCCCTTCCTTTTGGCCGTCTGTGGCACTTTCCATGGTTTTATCATAAGCGTTGAAGTTCCTTTTGATAGAGTCAGATCCCAAGTTCTGAGAACTAACATTCTTCCTCTCCCTGCAAGATTCTATTTTTTGATTACAAACATAAATTATAATGCTGTTCAGAGCATGAATTTATAATCTGAAAAATTAGTTGCAAGCTCTGTCTTTAATCTTTATTGAATATCTATTATGCTAAGTAGACTAGTACAAGATACATGAGGAATGAGCTTGCTTACAGTATCTTTGATTACTGTGATGTTAATGGTGGTTTTTTTTATTTCATGCCTGCAAATAAGGCTTTTGGTGGATGATTCTGGATATGAATATAGTAGTTGGAGTTGCATGCTAAGTGAGCATAAAAGCATGCGTCTTTGACAAGGTTTGTCGAGATCTGGCTATTGAGTGGAACATAATGGATTTGCTTTGAGAAGTTTGATTGTTTGCAATAAGCTGCTGTATCATGTTTGCTTTCTCATGTCATATATGTATCTGGAGTAAAATGCCCCCGCAGCAAATATTTGGGCCTTGGAGTGTGATGTGTTCTCTAGATGGGTAAAACATGTATGTTGTAGTTTTGGTACTCTATCAGCATGCTGCAGAGATTCTTGGAAATTATTCTACCTGACTAGCTGCATTTTTAGTTGGTAAGAAGAAAATGACTTGCTTTTTACCTCTTGAACGCGATGTCTGCTTTATTGTCATCTTGCTTTTAGTTCTTAATTTCGCACGTTATTCTGATGCTTCGTTCTCTATCTGGGTTACTTCTTATCAATGTCAAAATATGTATGCTAGGATGCACAAGAGAATTCCTGTCCTAACTACTGTTGCACCAGATGGTTTGGCTTGACTGTCCCACCTGATACTGATGTGTTCTCTAGCGATCTATAAAAGCTGACTTAATGTTCCGTCTTCTTTTTCAGGCTCCGGAGCTCGCTGTGGCTTCAGTTCAAACCACATCATATTGCGGCCGGAGCTGCTTACCTCGCTGCCAAATTTCTCCATATGGATCTGGGTTCATATCAGAATATCTGGCAAGAATTCCAAACGACACCGGACATTCTTCAAGGTAAATTTCCGTGCTAATTGTTAAGTTATTTCTGTTTGTGTTTTTTAGTTTCTACGTGATAACTTGTCTGACTGTCGATGCAGATGTGACGCAGCAATTGATGGAGCTCTTCTAAAAGGATAAAAGAACAGAGTCACTAGGTTTTTAGACTGTTGGTATGCTAGGTTTCTTCTTGGTCAAATTATCTGTTCAAAGGGTACCACGTAAAGTAATCACATCACTTTTGGTTGTCGTTTGAGGTTCCGTTTTCTGTCGTTTGGCAAAGTACAGGGTTGAAAAGGGATCTAGGGATCTTATAAGGGAACTCTTGTGTGACGGTAACTCAATGAAATGGCAAATTTACGAGAAATATTTTTCTCATTTCTTCTGTTTTGTGCTTTCAATTTTTGTTTCTGAATTGGGTTTTGTGAAACAATTGAGTAAAATTGTGAAGCAAAGTTCCCAGTCAATCGTAGATTGGGAACATGAGTGGCCAATTCATGTTTTGACAATGGTGAATCTATTGGTGCCTCTTTCTAAAGAAAGTTGAGAGTTACATTCTAGAGTTAAAAAAAAAAAAAAAAAGAAGAGTAAAAATATATAAATAACAAGGGAGTGCTAAATTGGGCCTTGGACTGGTTGAGAGGTCTCACATTCTTGAGAGTTGGCAACGGTTTTAGCAGCTTTTATAGCGCCCATTGGTGGTGCATGTATTTTAACGTTCGATATGGTCAGAATCATGTTAAATAAGATAGACATCAATCATGTGACCATGTTAAATAAGATAGACAACAATCATGCTTCGTAACTTTGTTACATGTATACCTGCATTTTTTTTTTTATTTTAACTTATTATATGTATAACAGCATTTTTTAATTTTGGGCAAAACAATCCCCAATTCATGCAAATAGCATGTTATCACAGAAAACACTTATGAAAGACAACAACCTTCATTAGTAAAGTAGGATTTAAGTAGTGGTAATGTGGTCTCATGCTTCACAAAAGTTAAATCTAGAAGGTCAATCAAATGTCGAGCATATAAATGTTTTTTAAATAAGAAAAAAAGTCCTTTACTGTTGGTGAAAATATCTCATTAATCAATGACCGGAAACTCAACATCAACGTTACACAAAACCACAAAATGTATAGGGAAAAAAAAAAGTTACACAAAACCACAAAATGTATATGAAAAAAATAAATAAAATTAGGTAAATATACTGTTTTTAAAAACTTATTTAAGTAAGTAATTGATTTTTTTATTTAAAAAATAACAGTTAATCGAAGAATGATCATAGTTAGTTAATGAAAAGTACATATTAATATTAGTCAATTACTTATTGATCTATATTGATTAATCACTAATTAATCATATCAATAATTAATTAACTGATTAAATTTTTTTAATTAAAAAATGATTATTTTTCTTAATTTTATAAAATTTTGGTCATTTATAATAAAACTTCTTAAAAAAATGTCATTCACCCACGTATCCTTTGAAATATCCAGGACAAAAACATAACTAAATATTGAACAAACAATATAATTGCTCAAACAAATTGGGAGTTTAAAAAACCACTATTATTAGGCTTTTTTGGTACGTCCCCCTACATCTATTACACAGTAGTATTTGCATGTTGAATTTTTAATTATGGTAATTTACACCAAAAACTTATAAATTTATAGCAATTTATTTCATTGGTAATAATTTTATTAACATGTTACTTGTGTATGAGTCGTCCATTATTAAGATTAAGATTAATATCTCTAATTAATATTAAGATTAAGATCTTAACCTCTAATTAAGTGCCGACGTCCCTTAGGTAAGTTGATAGGACGCTCGTTCTTCTGATTAATATTTGGGTTCGAGTTGTCACCAACGCGTTGACCATGATATAAGGACAATTCACTTTGTGAGATGTATATATATCAACTAGGGCGATATTCACTTGTCTGAGATTATCTGGACATTCCAACCTTTATCCCTATAACTTATTTTTATTTTATCAAAAAAAAAAAGAGATCTCTAATTAAATTTTTTCAAACAAAAAATTGTGTTAAACATTAAATTAAATATACAAAAAAGTGAATAATTACATCATTTCAGGAGCTTTTGTAAAGACCGTAGACGGGGCAATCCAGTAGCCCCAAAACCAAAAACGAGGCATGTTAGTTTGTTACTTGGAATTACGAAAATGTATTCAGAAGAAAAATGGAATTTGATTTAGGTTTGAAAGGAGGCTAACAAAAGTTACAAACACTCAATAGAAAAATTACCAGCACTCTCTACAGGTTTGGTAGGACTAACAGTCAGTCTACTATGGTTACTGAAGTTGATAGCTAATTGAATTAAGCACTTCAGAAACTAATTTTTCTTTCAGACATAGATTTATTTTCTTCGCTAAGTTATTGGAAAACTGTGAGACCAGCAATATCTTATTTGGATCTTCAATCGAAGAAAAAATAAATAAAAATAAATAACTATCATTCGTCCTACAATCTGATATTGCCAGTGTCATATATCTCCGTTGGCAATTATATATATTAAAAAAAAAAAAAAAAGGTTCCATTTTACATGTGACGCATCAAATCGTCGTCTCTATCTCTAGGATCTTTTTCACCAAGGCTTTGTTTATATGTCATGTTGAGCAACCAGTTTCTAGCTGTTCAAGTATGTAAGGATCAAGGTGAAGGAGAGGTATTGGATTTACTGAGCCCATGGAAGGTATCCTGGATAAGGAGCTGTTCCGCAATATCTGAAAAGACCCTCGATTTCAGGACAACCATTTGGATAAGGGATTGTTCTGTGGAAAGGGTCACGTCCTAGCTTCTTGCGGTAAAGCGAACCTCGACACCCATATGGATCTTCTTTGAACTGTGTCCGCACCAATGCCTCACCCTTCTGAGCAGCTTCTTTTGCAGATGAGATAGCCGGGGTGCCAGAGTAGAAGAACCTTGACTCTGGAAAGTCTATGGCAGATCGATGTAGATGTGCAAATCTTTCCTGCTTGAAATCATAACTTACGACCTGGTAAGAAGAATGGCATGGTTAGAGTTAAACATGATGGATTGAGCATCTGTATTATTATCTCACATGGATGAAAAATACAAAGCGGAATATTGAAGATACAGAATAGTAGTTACGGTTTTAGAAACGAGCTGCTACCAGACAATGCCACATTGTCAAGTAAGAAATTTAAGCAAAAACTAGTCATGTGAAAGGAATGCAGAAGTAATCTGTGAGAATCAGAATACTATACTTTCTAGCATATCAGGTTCCTCGAGTTCCAACCCCCCAAACCATATAAAGACATGGAAAAAAGATAGAGAAAGGCCTTAATATTTTGTTAAAGCTGATACGGTCCAGACTCCAGATGAAAAAGGAGATTATTTATGTTTGTCATGCTGCAGATTTATTCCAATTAACATAAATGCTTTATTTCCCGAAAAGAACAGAAACGAGAACAGTGTGTGTTGTGCTCGTCACATAATGCAAGATTAAATTTGATCTTGTCCTCTGGGACATATCAATGTCAGCAACATATACCGTTTTCATGAAACGTACACAGACATTCGCATGCCAATAAACATACTTCAGAGTACACAGAGTAATTAATTTTGCCCTTACTTATGAGTACTTGTTCGCTAGTTTTGTTGTCATACTCGCAATTTATGTCAAACACAGAATACAGGGAAATACTGGAGAGACAGTAAAAAAGAAAAACCAGAGTGGTTTGAGTAAACTTCACTTACAGTTATGTTTTGAGGATATGTGCCTGTAAGTTCTCGGAACCGGCAGACACTAAAGAGAAGATTTTCAAAGCTGTCCCTCGCATGCTCTTCGGTTAGTGCCCTTGATCTAACATTTTCTCCTTTGCCTGCATGAACCAACAACACATAAGTAACATATATATAGAATAACCAAGAATTCCTCATCAACAAATTCAAGTTGAACTATCCTTTTATATTTTCCCTTTCTGTAGAAAGAAAAATCTCAAGACTACAGAAAAGACCTATGTGATGGAATCGCCGATCCATTACATGTAGATTGCACATACTGGGATCTGTTTGATACCAGAAAGATACTCAACACAACGTAGTCAGTTAAAACCATGCGTAACAACATAACGTATTCGGCTCATATTTCCCCTTATTTGTATCCCCTTAGGTGTGTCCCTCCAATTATATCATGTTACAAATATGTAACTAATATAGCCTTCTAACTGATGTCATATGATGTTTTAACTGACTACAAGCCTAGGACAAAGATATTCAAAATATGTGCATATACATATAAACACAAACATATATAGAATAGAGATTGCAGGAACTTACCAAACCATCCCTTTGATTCAGCAACTGCCCAATAACTCTGTGCCTCACTCCTGGGACCAGCACCTTTCCTGGTCTCTCCACCACTAAACAAAAGCAAAGCATCCTCATCTTTCGCCGTAATCTCGATTCCCTCTTGTATATGAGCCAAAAAGGTAGAAGCTTGGCCCGGATTCTTCTGATAAGACTCCAAAAACCAAGAGTCCTCCTTGTCGACTTTCTCACAGCTATTACTCGTATATACCGAATGCCCGGCAACCATCACCAAGTTCCTGAGCTTGGAGAACGGATAATTTTCCGGATCCGTATTGAAATTTGTATAACTACTCATCATCTTGTAATGACCCTCATATAGAGATAAAAGTAAGAAAATAGAAACTCCAAGGGACAAGGATATAAGGAAACATACAAGTGGGTGTAGTTTGAAATAATAATGTAGATAGTTTTTCACTGATTTTATCATTCTTATGGGATCTAGATTCGATTTCTTTTGCTTTCTGATTCTTTTGAATGTCCCGGATTCTAGATCAAAATCCCCTCTTGGGTATGCGTTGAAGGACTTGGGACTTCCTGACCCAAATGAATAATTGCTCATTCTAGCATTAACTAAAACATGCCCAGATGAGAATTTACGGAAAAAAACATGCCCAGATCATGAACTTCTGATAAAATATCGAATGGAATTTACCAAAAAAAAAAAAAAAGAGCCCAGATAAGAACTTCTGATCAATCTCACCGAAGTCTCTGAATTTTAGCCGTGAGCTCGGTCAGATTGAGGAGAGTGCTTTCATATTTGTGGTGAAGCTCTGTGATATCGCGAATTGATTTGGTCTAGAATTGGAAATTTCAGGCTCGGTCTGAGTGAAGTTAATGAAGAAAACAAAGAACAAACAGTTTTCGGAGGTCTCGTAGGTTCCTAAATTTTTTTGATTAATTACAAAAGTTCCCTTCAACTATAATTATTTCAACAGTTTGCCCCCGAAGTTACGTAAAATCCACCCCATTGAAAAATAACCCTTAAAAAAAAGTCCTTCTGTTAAATTTTTTTTTATAAACTATTAAAATTTTTTTTGAATATAATGAGATGGTATTCGAACAATGCACTTTTAATAAAATTAAATATGATATTATCGTTAGATTATATCTATAATTATATTATTAAATTAATTTAATAAAATGGCACATATTAATTATTGTTAAATACTTTAGAAATAAAGTGTCAAATAGGTCATAGTTATGGGAATTTTATAATTAATCTTAAATTTTAAGATAAATTGCTACATAAGTCCTTGAACTCTTTATAAAGGTGTCGTTTGGTCCCCAAAATTTTTTTTGAGTGATCAATCTTTAAACTTTTAAAATGAATGCAAACGATCCATTTTTCTAATCGCCGTTTGATTTTTAACAACATGAACCATATATAATGCACATGATATATTTTCTAAGGGTATTTCAATAAAATAACTTCATTAGAAACACAAAAACCCAAAAATAAAGATTTCTTAAAAAAAAACCAAAAAATGTCAAAATTCATCATCAAAATACAATCTGGAGTTCCCTTTACCGAAACTTCCTTTGAAGTTTCAGAGTGAAATTCATGTTTGTTGGCTGTGGGAAGCCGTATACGGACTGGAAGAAGCTCATGGTGAAGTAGTCAATAGCCAAGACGGGTTGACTGTTGATTACTCTTCAAGTGATTACATTGATTTTGTGTATTGTTATTTGATTATTACTAGTGTTGGGTTACTGGGTTTTGTTTCGTCTCTATTGGTGTTTGGTTTACCGCGTTTGAAGAACTTGTGCGTAGATGATGAAAGCCAGACTTGCCGACACCAGAGACGGAATTTTTTTTATTTATTTATATTTTTTCAAACAATGGTTGCTTTCTCTATTTGGGGGTACTTTAGTCTTTTCGAGGTAAAAATAAGATCATATGATGAAAAGCCGTCCAACTATTAACATCTGTTAGGGAAAAGGATAATTTTGCACCCATTTTAAAAGTTTATGGACCAAACACTCAAAAAAAAAAAAAAAAAAATTAGAGACCAAACGTTACTTTTATATAAAATTGAGGGACTATCATACCAATTTATCCTAAATTTTAAAGATAAAATCTATTTCTATACCTACGTTTAAAAGAGTGAATATGCTCTTTTTCTGGGTTTTTTTTTTGTCTATTGCTTTACTTGTTTATTCCGTACACATTTTGCGCGTGTTATGTATATAGTATTATCAAAATATTCTCACATGTACATTTAAATATCTACAATTAAATTTTTTGTAAAAAAACCCTAACAGAAGGAGGATTTTTGTTAACAAAATATAAATTGAGGACTTAATGTTACATTTTGAAATTCAAAAGATAAAATATAGCAAGGATCATAGTAAAAGAATTTTTTTTTTTGTAAGTAATCTTAGAGCTTAGAAGTCTATGAGAATATGAATAAATTTACTTCCTAGGATCAAAGAAATAGAATAGGAGAGCATAGGGGAGAAAAAGGAAAGAAAACTGGAGGCCCTACTCAATTTTCGAAAAGTCATTTCAATCTATAACATTTTAAAATTTTCACTTATGTCCCTGTATCATTAGAAAATTTATATTTGTGTTGTTATTCAATGATTAGATTTTATAGTTACATCTTTTCTCGAGCAGAAAAATTATTTCTTATCCATAACACTCCTACTAACAAAATATTTTGATTGTTTTATATAAGCTAGCTCATCTGACAAGCACATCAACTTGATATTTATGTGATTATTTTGGTGTCAAAATTGATTAATTAATTAAAGAAAAATGTTTTGGAATATCAATAATGTAAACACTAGAATTAATAAATGGCGAGTCTCACCGATGCTCCCTATCATTGTTCTTAATCAAAGGAAAAGTTGGTTTGCACATTTCAAATCTGCAAGGGTGAAGCTGATCTTTCTAGCTTAGCTCAAAATTAGATAGTTGAATCTGCTTTAGATCAACCGAATATCAATGCTAAAATAGATTAAGGGTTCAAAAGTAGCTGCAGAACTAGTCTTCTAACTCAGTGAGATTTTATAATTAATTTAAAAAAAAAATAAAAGACTTGAATAATAATATCGGGGTATTTTCAAAGAAATACCAAACACACATATATTACAATAGTTGAATTCAAGTTTTCATGTTTTAAAACCTTGCATTAAATTTCACCTTCAATATGATAGAAAATTTATTTTTTGATGTAGTTTATGGCATTGGTAATGGTCAATGGGATTTATGTCACACACATAATCATACAATAAAACTAGAATTATCTTAATTATACAAATTTATCTTAATTTGACAGTTAAATCATCGACTAATGGTAGAAAAAAAATGGATATACAAGTAATAAAAGTCATAATAATTTTATTAGTAGCATAGGAATTATATAATATTAAGACCCAGAAGCTAGGACTATATGTTAAAGACACATGACGTTTTACTTATATAATACTAATCGTCAATTGATCCACATTTTAAAAAATGTCAGATAATTAAGAAACATCACATCACGTGTATATACATACATAATTTATACGAAAACATAACTTTTAATTAGGCCGACCTCAAAATAAAAACATAGAGATTTAATTTTAATTTTATTTTAATTTTAAGGTGCTTATATAAGTATCAGTCGCTATCGTTGCCTTACTTAAAAAAAAAAAAAAAAAAAAAAAAAAAAAAAAAAAGAGGCGCTATGTGGCTTCTAATTTTCTAAACAACGTGGGCAAATGAACTAGATTGGTTGGTTCATAATCACAATGGTTCGGTAAGGAACGTGACCTTGCAAACGACAAATAAAGGCAAATAATTTACAGATGAAGGAACGTAAGTGGGACCATGCTTTTGGGACGTGCCCAACGACTCTCCACTTGACACATAATTCTTAAATAGTTGAAATTATCAACTTTCGAATAAATAAAAAAGAAAATTGATAAATATTGGAGCGCTTTCATATCCAATACTGTAAATTGTCGAATTGGAAAGTTATTCCTTTCTCTCTATCTATCTTTTTCTTTCGAGTAGGTTGTATTGCTTTCTCTTCCGAATTATCTCTTGGCGGATTTATCGTCAGATATAATGATTATCAAAAGAAAGGGATTATATATATATATATATATAAATCACGTATAATGAGGGAAAAAAAACTCGGAAGTGGAATATAAAAAAAAAAAGTTATCAATAGAGAGAATTTTAAACCGTTAAATTATATTAAAAATATAAAATTTAACAGATTTGTTAGAAATCATGATTTGCAAGCTCTTTTTTTTTTGTTTTTGTTTTTATGTATTATTGATAGAATTTTTTAATAAATTTAATAATGATTAAGAAAAATTTCTACGGCCTTAAATTACATAATCATATTCTTCATGACAAAAAAGGTCAAGGATTTAGGCTCCATGTTACCTACTAACAAACCGAGGCAAAAGGCAATGTATTGGTGAAGAGGAGGTAGACAATTGTCAAGACTTGGTCAAATTAATTACTACACCACAATAATCAAACTCAAACCCCACCAACTCTCCATTTTTTATTTATTTATTTATTTATTTATTTATTTTTACATTCTCATTTGCCATTATCGTAAACTTAGCTCAGTTTAGTTAGATGGTTCAAATCATCAACTTAAACTTTTTTTTATCTTTTTCTCAAAATTTTTTTATCTTTTCTGAAAATTCAAAAAAATTTATTATTAAAACTTAAAAAATCCCAACTCAAACTATTCCACCAAACACCCCCTTAAGCTACCCACCTCCATAATATAATCAATGAAGATTTGAAATGATTATTAAAAGAAAAGCATTCCATAAACCCGGTTTAGGTTATACATACGCGAAGTTGTCTATATCAAGATACTTTTAAGTATGTACTGTTAAACATCAAGCTTAATTAAGAATAATTAATTAAAGGAAATCAGTAAGATTACCCCTTTCTCGGCATGATTTGAAATCCTATATAGTCATCGATAGATAAAATTTTTTTTACTATATTGGAATACAATGAAGTTACGTAGATGTTGCAAATTTGCTATCTGCTATTTTGGGACTCAAATACACACACACATATATATATATATATATATGCATGTATGTATGTATATATATTGTATTAAATAATAAGCCAGCCTCCATTCTTTCTAACCAAATCAAATATGTCCAAGACTGCTGGCTAAACCTAATTTGATCAAAGAAACAGATATTGCTTACGCAAAACATCGTGTTAATTATACTTAATTACTATGGAAAAATGTCCAACCATTACGCATTCTCAAATTAATTAACGTGCAACTAACTGCCTTCATCTATATTATTTCGATTGTTCTACTTACAGGGAATCTTAATTAATTATTTTGTTAATCAAAATTGCTTACTTTTACTTGCAAGTTATAAGATGAGGCCTTTTGTCATGATAGCGATCAATGTGGTAACGGGGTTGGTGCTCTGCTATTGTTTGAGTAGTACGCTTCGACGCTAACTCCTTATTAAATTTTTTTCAAAAATAATTCTACGTTTAATTCCATCACAAAGTGTTGAGTTCGAATCTCATATCCTGATTTAAAAAATATAATCATATGGATATGGTGTAATAACTAAAATATCACAACTAATTATTCTTCAAAATATACAAAAATATTGTCCAATAATTTTAATTTGTAATATTTGATAGCTTAAACAGTATAGTTACCTAAAGTATTAATTTTTTTACTTATTGAACATGATATGTGCATATATATATATATATATATATGAATATATATATTTTGAAATAGAAAAGGTGCAATTTATATTATTAATAAGCGTTTTAGTGTGGAAAAATATAATTAATTTCTTAATTAGTAGTATAATTTCGCTGCCTCCCATTTTCTAAAACTGGTGGGTTGATTGACTGGAAGTCTGCTGTGGAGACAATCTACGAGAAGGTAATATTTTTGTATATATACATACATATACATATATATATATATATATATTCATATAATGGAAATGGACAGCCAACGCTGAAAGGCTTCTTGTTACTAATTATATTTATTACTACTTTCTTTATTGAAAAAGATTGGTCGAGGCAGATGGTCATTTGGACAAGTCTTTTTTTCTCTGTTCCCTTTTGTCTTACTTTCAGGCTGCAGGCAACGATTGAAAACTTAACAATGGACTTTATAATTTATTTAATTATTACCCAGGTTAGTTGAAGTGTCATTAGCTATATCTATAGTTCTATCTATAGAAATGTATGATAAATATATCTCTTCTATATATATATATATATGTACGAGTTGGTTGATTATTAGTTTTGTCTGAATCAGCAAAATTATTTTCTTTGATAGTGTACATAGAATATCTTTGATATAGTCTTAATTAGTACATAGGCGAATCCTATAAAATGTAAAGCTCCTTTGCTTTTTTGACAAAACTTGGATCATATTTATGCTTGACAGTTGGAGTTTCTGATGTAATTACAAATTGGTCACGAGAATTAAGATGACGAAATAATGATTCAGCTAAGTTCTCTACATATTCAGCGAAAAACGAAGAATCAAATATGAGCCATTTGAATTTTTGGATATTAGTAATTAATTTGCATCCATTATTTAACATATACATTTGAATGTATGTTCGGATAAAATTTTGAATGTTTGGATATTTATAATTAATATGCACTGATTATTTAATAAATACATTTAAATGTGTGTTCGGATAAAATTTTAAAACAATTGTTTATATTGAAAATCTGATTGGTCCCTAAATGATACCGTAGGAAATGTATCCAAATGATCGAAACTTTTATTTTTTATTTTTTTATTTTTTAGGAATAAAAAATGACCAAACCTTTTGGGGTGCTAATTCTAAATTTTTTCTAAAATGGTAATTTCCACTATCCAAATGCCGAGTTCCCTTTTACATTGCTAGATAACAATTTAAATGGTCTATTCGAATGGTATCATATAAATATTTAAAAATGAGTAAAACAAATGCCTTTTACAATTCTCTATCTTTTCACGTTTTATAAGAGTCTGTTTAATTCGCAAGTTGGAATTAATTAATTGAATTGAACTTTTTTTCTTTAAACTATAAAATCTAAGTAGAGGTATTGAAATTGTAATTCGAACTAACGTTTGCATACACTACTAAATTTTACTTTTTGTAGTTTTTTTGCTTTGAATAATTTTTACTTCACTATTATATGAAAGGTCTATTCTTATTATTATACTTAACCGGGATTTACAAGATATTGAATGGAAGTTTCATTAATACTGCAATTTTAATGCGTACTTATAGATTTTATATATGGATCTGTGCTCCTAATATTGAAGTTTCTATTGAAGCTTAATATTTGAAAATAAATCTAATGGACAAAAACCTCACATATATATATATATATATTCTTATGATATATTGACACAATAATTGATAATTATAATAGGTTTTTTTAAAAAGCCTAAACCGTGGTTTCAAACAATACCAAACCTAAACTGATCAGTTTCAAACTACACCAAATCACTAGTTTTAATGGATTGGTTTGAAAATTTTCAAACCGTGAAATGACGATATGGATTAAAAAATGTTTCAAATGACACCGCTTTCACTCTCTATCTCGAGATATGAAACTTTAATAATTAATTGTGTCGTTCATATATTGACGAAAATGAAACGCAATATGAATATTGCCTACCTAAACTAGATATAGATTGAATCTTTCTGGTTAGATATTTTCTGATTATATCATAGTCAAATTTTTGTCTCACTATCCAAACTGATATCTGAACCCTTCTATAAATGGTTGTTTATTTAATGAATAATTTTATAGCCTTCTCAATTCGATATTTGCTTACTATCACGTTTTCTATTTCTTTATCCTTGACCTTCTAGATTAATCGTCAACAAAAATTTTAAGATATCAGTTTTTTTTTTTAAACAAGACGAGATCATACCTTCAATTTTTCTCCAAAATCCCACCCCATTCAAATCCTCGATATCACTGGAGAAAATAGTCTTAGGCCATCATAAGATAGCAATTAATTCTAATTACGAGAGAAGCTGAATATACGTAAATTACAATATTTACCAAATATGTATAATATATATATGTAAATTATGACAGATACCTATTTATTAAAAAAAAAAAATTTATGAGAGATTCCTAAATCCAAAAACAGTTACGTACCAATATTTCGCTTTGTTATAATGACGAGAAGAGTTATTTAAACAATAAGAGAAATAAAGTAAAAGCTTAAACTTTTTTTTATTAGCCTTTAGAACCACATTTTTGGGAGTATTTAATAGGAGAAAAGTATTAATTAGATCAGTAATAAAGCTTATGAATTCTTGTTAAAATTCAGATACAAGTTTCAATATATCATTTTAGAAAAACTTTTTTTTTTGAAGGTTAAACCCAAGCTTTAATTGTTAATTGTATGTGCTATGGATGTATGAGGTTCTCGACATTCCGCTTTCCATGTACGTAATCCTAGAGGTTGTTTAAACGACTCCAGATACACAAATGAGTTAAGTTTGAGTTGAGTTGAGATTTTTAAGTTTGAATAATAATTTTTGTTGATTTTTTCAGAAAAAAATAAAAAATATGATAAAAAAAATATAGTTTAATTTAAAATAAGATAGAAAATCAAATACCCCTTAACTCCTCCGCTACGTGGCCAGAAAACAAATGAGAATGTAATTGACCTTGTTTATCTTCCGATGATACAATAAATGACGGAAGCTCATCCGAAATAACAGAATTTTGTATTGGCTTTCAATGCTTTACTTTCAGATTCAAAAGGCAAAAAGTTCTTGCCATCAAATTATTAAAAAAAATAGCAAAAAGTTCTAATGACTTTTCTAAAGGAAAAGTGACAGTTCTTTAAGCACCTGTTCGTTGGAGAGTTGAAATTCTCTTCTCCATTTTATTTTAAAAAAAACTTCAGTTTTAAACGTTCAAATTTTTTTTTTATTTCAAATCAAAATACAATGAGGTTTTTTTATTATATAGAATTTTGAGATAAATAAAATAATATTTATATTATTTTTTTAAGATGTTTTTTTTGTTTTTTCACTTTTTTATTTTAAATAAATTAATTTTACAAAAACGTATATTTTTAAAATTTAACTCAACTTTAACCTCCAAAACTCCATTCATAATTTTCTCCGAAACGAGCCCTATGTCCGTCTGCTATTAACTCAGATAATTTTAGTATCGAGATTACTATCACGTAACATTTTCTGTAAATATGTATACACTGTAATAAAAGTTTTAAAATACAACACGTTGTACCAAAAAAAAAAAAAAAAAAAAAAGCTTAACTAGTTGTTACATGAATGTAAAAGTAATTCTTCATGCATTTGATAGACTTGAGTCTGATCATATTTCAATATTATATTAAAATATTTATGTGTTTCATGTCTCATTCCATCATAAGTGAAGGTTTTGAATCTCCTATTTTTTAAGTTAAAAAAAAAATTATGTGTAATTTTCTTTGGAGGATTAATGTGGCAATTAATATCCAAAAATAAAGTATGAACGTCCGTAAAAGGAAATCCATTTTTATTTTTGTTTTTTTAAAAAAAGGAAATCCATTTTAACTTTTCTTATTTGTAAGGACGAACGACACGTCATCGGCGTTGGATTGCGTGCCCGCTAATATTGTTTGATCAATCTTCTCTTCTCTATCCTTTTTCTTTCTTTTTTTTGCCTCATGTATTTCCTCGGGAATCAAACAGAAAACAATTTGCGTCGCCATATTGGACGAGGTCGAGAGAGAGAGAGAGAGAGAGAGAGAGAGAGTTTGTTTACCTTTGCCTTCGAAGCTAAGCTCTCATGGATTCCGCGGCGGCTCAACGTCGGATTAAAGCCATTAACGGCCACCTCATCACCGCCGGCGATTCTCATTCCCTTCTCCGTCTAAACCCTACCGCCGCCGAGTTCGTTTCCGGTACGCAATATACTTATATACGTATATATGTGTTTACATGAAAGGTCGAGTTTTTGGTTTGCTTGGTTTTTATTTTTTAAATCGAATATGGTTGAACGAACTTTCTTTTTGTCTGTCTTTTTGATAGTTTTTTTTTTTTTTTTCGAATTTAGTAGATGATAAGGGACTAATGATCTTTACTCTAGAAAAAAGTAGTGCTTTTGGAGATTGTGGAGTTCGATTATCTCCTTCCTTATTTGCTATTGGTGTGAATTCCTCTTGTCATCGATCACGATCCTTCTCTGCTTCGTTTGTTGATTGGTTGGACCTTTTGTGATGCTTAATCACGATCTTGCTTAATCTAATCTGCCGATGTGGAAAGCAAAAAGTTTTTTTTTTCTTTTTTCTTTTTTAATAATTGGAAAAGTTCAATCAAGGAAAGCAAATTACAATATTGTTAACTTTTGAGGGTATGAATCCCCAATTATTCTAAATTTGAGATTCTAGTAATTAGTAAGCCCTAGCAAACTTTAATCCTTCTTCTGTGGTTTTATTTTATTTATTTTTAATGGAATTGGAGGCTAAGCTCTCTCTCTCTCTCTCTATTTTTTTTTTTCAATTGGAATCCAATTTTCATATTTGTTTTCTCAATTCTGCCATGGGGATTTTTAGGTTTTATTATGTCAATTAGGGGTAAAGGTTTAAAATTGTCCAATCAGGTATTAAGGTGTTTCTGTTTGCAAGTTAAGACGTAAGCTTTAATGCGGTTTGAGGCATAAGCCTCAAAATGAAACCATAAAATAAGTCGAAAAAATATGAAAAATCATATAGTAGGTAGAAATAAAAAAATAACATCAAAATTTTTTCTTCAAAAGTTTATCTTTCAGTCTCTTGTTGTACATTATGTAAACCAATGTGTTCATCTTTATGGTAGCCAAGCGATTTCTTTGGACCAGAAAAAACTTAAGAAAAATTGAGGTTACAGCCTCAATATAGCGCAATTGCACGCATTTCTAAGTACCCCTCAATTTATAGAGGCGTACACAATTTAGAGGGCGATTGAGGCTTAGGCCTCATTGCTATTTTTTTTCTTCTGCAATTCACTGATGCGCCCCTCAAATTGCACAATTTTAAACAATGTTAGGCGTAATTTACTTCTTCTTTTTCTTTGATAACTGATTTAATGAATGGGATAATTTCCTTTTAGCATTGAACTCAGATGTTCTAATGATGTTTGAGTGGTATTTAGTCACTTATTCAATAATGAAAATAGATGTTCGAACTTTGATCGCGACCCTTTTGTGTTCATCCCTGGCTATTGTGGACCTGTGGTTGACTGTTTACTTGTGTTGCCCAAAATTTTGGCATTTTGGGCCCTCTATACTTGTTTTTTTTGTGGTTTCTAACACATGTACTCTTTTAGCAAACGTGAAAAATAATGTTTTGAAACACTTTGGTGCTTTAAGTCGGTACGATTTTGATTGCTGTTGCTTTGTCACCCCCTCTAAACATAAACTTTGTGAATTGTGGGAACCAGAATGTTTTAGATGTAGGGTTTTTATTTTGAACTTTGTTGACGCAAAATAAAGAAAAATTTTGTTGTGAGAAGACACGTAACAGTAATAAAATTGTGACAGTGTCAGAAAAATTACTGAAGATTGTTGTTTGAGATAGTTTAGAAAAATGTATAGCTGAAATTGTGGGTCTTAAGTTGGATAAAAAGTGAAATTACTTTGTTGGAGTGGTTTAAGTTTGTCTGTAACTTAATCCGCACCACTCCTCTAACTATCGTTGTTCAAGTCAGTTTGGGACATATACGTGAATTAAGTCAAACCATCATGGATCAGATTCACGTGGTTGGGTGAGATTAAGAGTTGGGAACTATTGATTCTCTTTTTTCCTCGAATATATTAATTTACGCTTCCAATATATAATTTATGGCGTTCAATTCTCACAGGGCAAGGCTACAGTGTTGTGCTTCCAGAGAAGTTGCAGACCGGAAAGTGGAATGTGTACAGGTTTGACAATATTCTGTATTTTCGACTTTGATACAACTAAAGTTTGCATGACTGTGTCATGATATCGTTTTTCTTTTCTTCATGCAGATCTGCACGTTCTCCCTTCAAGCTTGTGAGTAGATTCCCTGATCACCCTGAAATTGGTACACTGCATGACAATTTTGTGTGAGCATCCCCCGTTTCTTTTGCTAAATAATGTTTCTGCAAGTTCAACTATAGATATGTAGCTCATATTCTTGTTGCATTTCACTTGCAGTATCCAATCAATAAATATTTTGGCTAAATGCTATTCCTTAACCTCTCAATTTTAGGCACTCAGTTGACACTTTCCGAGACTACAAATATCTAGGAACACGTATTCGCGTTGATGGAACAGTCGGAGAGTGAGTTCCTTTTTATATGAAACTTGCTTTGAATTTTGATTTTAATCCTTGTCTCATCCGTTTGCATTCACCTTCCATCTTTCAAGGTACAAATGGATGACATATGGAGAGGCAGGTACTGCTCGGTCAGCAATAGGTTCGGGCCTTATATATCATGGAATTCCAAAGGTGAATCTCTGAAAGCGATACTGATGTTGTCATATCATTATGTCAGTTTAACTTCAGCTTTGGATTTGTGTTTTACATTAACTTTATTTATTTATTTAATAAGATAGTAAGTTCAGCTTGACCATCAACACTTTTGTATCGTTCTATCCTATGACTGATACTTATTTGTCCTGTTTGCATTTACACATGCTTTGCTTTAATATCTATACATATATTTCTAATTTGTATTTCTCCTCTCTTATGTTTCCTCAAATGCAGGAATCTTGCGTTGGCTTGTACTTCATCAACAGACCTGAATGGATTATCGTTGATCATGCGTGCTCTGCATATTCTTATATTTCAGTTCCTTTATATGATACTCTTGGTTTGTCACTGGCTGTTCTATAGTTTGCAGGTTTGACCTGGCTTGGTGTGATCAGTAGAATTTATAATTTAATATTTTCTGGGCAGGTCCTGATGCTGTCAAATACATTGTAAATCATGCTGTTGTTCAAGCCATATTTTGCGTGCCTCAGACATTGAACATGGTGAGTGAAATTACTCTCTGTGGGGCAGTGACATCATCATGCTGGTACTCCTGTTAAACCAGGATACAGTTTTGTTTATTTTCTGTTTGCTGATCAGACGCGTAGTACTTAGTAGTAGAACCATTAGAAAATCAGTTGGGGTTTACATGAGGTTCAACAATCGGATGTGTATGAATTAGAGTAACAATAAGGAATAACAGTGTGATGGGTGCATTTTGAAACAGATTAGTGTTCAAGACATATTTTGCTGTTAAAACATTCTTAATGTTGTTGGAGGGTAGATAAACACTTCGTGATGAAACTTTTATTACTTTGGAACAACGAAAAGATGATCTTACCATTCTTTAACCCATATAATTTATATGATTACGACGCTGGTATTCCTAACCTTTCATGTCTTGTTTCTTGATAATTAACAGTTACTGAGCTTCTTGTCAGATATTCCAACTGTACGCCTAATCGTGGTACGATATTTTATGTCTCTTGTTCTTATTTAATTGCTGAGGTGGTAAAGGTGACTTTACAGTGACCGTGCAGCTTGTCTCACTGTCATTTTTCATTTTGCTTTTTGTTTAATAAAGGTTGTTGGAGGGATGGATGATCAAATACCGTCACTTCCGTCATCAACTGGAGTTGAGGTTATAACATATTCAAAGTTGCTTAGTCAGGTAATTTGTATACTCTGTATTCGATGAAAATGTTCTTAGAACTCTTCTTACAATCAATTCAACTGTACATGCAAGATGGTTTTAGCTGGTTTGAAACTTTGTGGAATTGTTTTCCATATAGGGCCGCAGTAACCTTCAGCCCTTTTGCCCCCCAAAACCTGATGATGTTGCAACCATCTGTTACACGAGTGGCACAACTGGGACCCCAAAGGTATAACCAAATATCATTTTTCAGCTTTCTGGTTTCTACTTGGTAAACGGCATAACCTAATCTCTTGGATATGGTTGGGTAATTTCTTATATTTTATCTTTTTCCTCAAATGACCTCTGACCAGGGAGCTGTATTGACTCACGGAAATTTTATTGCAAATGTCGCTGGGTCAAGTCTCGGTGTCAAATTTTACCCTTCAGACGTGTTAGTATCTATTATTTTGACTCAACTTATCAGAAAGAACTAATTTTAAGATTACACTCTAATAGTTTATTCAGAAATGTTTTCTTCTTTCTCTTTGCTGATATTAGCTTCTATTTTATCAGTTACATATCCTATCTGCCTTTGGCACACATCTATGAGCGAGCCAACCAAGTCATGACGGCATATTTTGGAGTTGCTGTTGGATTCTATCAGGGGGTATGTTTATTTTCTTCTCTTTATATTTGGAAACTGTTATTGGTGCTGTTTCTTTCCCTTTCTTATCTCAATCTTTACAAATAGTTTCGTGCAATAGTGTTCTCTTGGTGCTTTGTTGGTGCTGTTCCCTAGAATCACTTTGTTGTACCAAATAAGTTGGGTTCAGCACCAGTTTTATACCCTCGTGTTGAAAGTTTAGTAACTATATGCAATTTTAGAGTGGTTTCAATTTTAAATTTCAAGTGTTTTTTTTTTTTAAATTTATTTATGCGCTAAGAGGCCCTTTTCTTAACCGTAATATGCAGGACAATATGAAATTAATGGATGACATGGCTGCTCTGAGACCTACTATCTTTTGCAGTGTTCCTAGGCTCTTTAACAGAATTTACGCTGGGTAAAAGTTACCATCTATTGTAGGTGTGATTACACATTCAACGGGAATTAATACGTTTATTAAATAATTATGATCTTCTGGTTGCGTAGGATAACAAATGCTGTGAAGACATCTGGTACACTGAAGCAAAGGCTGTTCAATGCTGCCTACAACGCAAAGAAGCAAGCAATATTAAATGGTAAAGTGATTTGATCGTCACAAACATGTGTTGCATTTTAAAATTTGTTTTCTCTAATTTTCTATCTTGTTTACATGCCGGGCTGTGATTTGTATTGTAATTAGCTGTCATCGTTATATGTTTAAGATTGAAAATACTAATCAATAGGAATACGATTCTTCATGATTTAGTTTAGTAAATGTTTTTCATCATTGTGAAGTTCTTTTACACTACATAATGGACGTGTTGTTGGAATGCTTTTAGGCAAAAATCTATCTCCGATGTGGGACAAATTAAAGTGATTTGATCGTCACAAACATGTGTTGCATTTTAAAATTTTGTTTTCGCTAATTTTCTATCTTGTCTACATGCCGGGCTGTGATTTATATTGTAATTAGCTGTCATCGTTATATGTTTAAAGATTGAAATACTAATAAATAGGAATACGATTCTTCATGATTTAGTCTAGTAAATGTTATTCAACATTGTGAAGTTCCTTTACACTACATAATGGATGTGTTGTTGGAATGTTTTTAGGCAAAAATCCATCTCCGATGTGGGACAAATTAGTATTCAATAAGATAAAAGATAAGCTTGGAGGACGAGTTCGTTTCATAGTATCTGGTGCCTCACCCTTGTCTCCTGATGTCATGGACTTTCTAAAGATGTAAGTTTCCCCCTTCTTTTTGCATATTCATAGCTACACACACACACACTCACACACACACGGATATGATTCTTTTAAAAGTTTATTCTTTCAATAAATGTCTTTTTTTGTTCAACTTAATTGCATGTTTACTATGTCTTTACAGCTGCTTTGGTGGTCGAATTGCTGAAGGATATGGAATGACTGAAACTTCTTGCGTTATTAGTAATATGGAGGAGGGTGACAACCTATCTGGTCATGTTGGCTCTCCTAACCCAGCTTGTGGTGAGTTACAGGCATCGGGGCATCAAATTGTTTCCTAACCTATACCTACGTTTGGTTGATGCCCATTTGAATTTATACACTAAAATACTTGCCATGATCGTCTGAACTGTCACTTGGGAGTCAGATTACTGGAAAAACAAGCTTTTAGAGTTTGCGCAATCATTCCCACCTTTTTTTTACTTTCCCTTCACTAGAAATTGTGCGGTACTTTAATAAGCTTTGCCTTCTCTTTTTATTTAGTGATACGTAATCAAAGCTATACGGTTTAGGACTGAAATTTGTTTATATTCCAGTTATCAGATTTGGGCGGATCTGATATTATCATTTCACAGCAAGAGATTTTCTTGGTCGTACTTATCTGAAGGTTCAATTTTCTAGCTAGTTAGACGTTACATATGACTCATGGAAGTGCTGTTTACGATTAATAGAATGAGTAGTTCCATCATATGTGCGTTGCCTTCACAGTGCAAGTTTTTGTTGCATCTCAGCCACTCAGATAGAGGTCGTGGTTGTGTCTGCATAGTTGATCCATCATCAACCGTCCCCTTTTCTTGGACTAAAATTTTGTTTCTTATTTGTTATTTCAGAAATTAAACTTGTGGATGTTCCGGAAATGAACTACACATCTGAGGATGAACCACATCCTCGAGGTGAAATCTGCGTCAGGGGTCCAATTGTTTTCCGTGGTTACCATAAAAATGAAACACAAACGTACTGACTTGATCCAAGTCTTTCATTGTCTTTCAGTACCTCAACTGTTGAACAAGGCTAATTAATTTATCATGCTGGACAGGAGAGAAGTTATTGATGAAGATGGATGGCTTCACACCGGGGATATTGGGTTGTGGTTACCAGGAGGTCGTCTAAAAATTATTGATAGGTGAGAATATACAATCCTTAAAAGCACTGTTAGTTTTTAACCAGCATTGCCGTTATTTCCTTGTTGAGGTGTTTTACCATCTGGCGAGTTATTTTTGCCGGAGTGTGGCAAATTTAAGTTCTCGATAATGTGTTTCCAATTCAAATGCATGAATTCTTTTGTCATTATACACTCGCTTTGTGGATTTTCTTAGACGGTTGTTGAAGTGATGCAATATCTTGACATATTTCTTGAGCACTAACTGCCTTAAATTTAGACAGTAGTTCCATAAATTACCAAAAGAAAAACAAAAAAAGATAAAAGTTCCATAGGTTGAGAATGCAAACGTGCTCAACTTTGACACAAAAAGACACACCCGCACACACATATTTCGAAGTTGTACTTTTACAGACAGCAGAGGGTTTTCTACAAATGAAATTTATTTTAGTTCTTTTATCACTTTTTGGAAACAACATGAAGATGAATGCATTGTGTTTACAGCCCATGAGTATTGTACCTAAAAACGATGTTTACCACTATAGGAAGAAGAACATATTTAAGCTGGCACAGGGAGAGTATATAGCTCCAGAAAAAATTGAGAATGTGTATGCAAAGTGCAAATTCGTTGCCCAGTGCTTCGTGTATGGTGAGAAAAAAGAATTTTACACACATCTCTCTCTCTCTCTCACTCACATACACACTTGATTGCTGATTTTCTTCTTCTTCTTCCTTTTTTTTTTTTTTTTTTTCTCCGCTCGCAGGTGATAGCTTTAATTCGTCTCTGGTAGCAATTGTCTCAGTGGATCAAGATGTATTGAGTGCGTGGGCTGCTTCTGAAGGCATAAAGGTACACCGGGTAGATATATTGTTTGTCTTGTATTAGTATAGACTAAGCTCATACGTGGTATGTTATAGATGCGTTCATTGTACATGCAAAATTATGCATGTATGTATCAAGTGTTGCATGATCATGAACTGCAAAAATTAAAAGTTTTAAAGCAAGAATTAAAAGTTTTAAAATATTTTATTTATGGTTCTTTGGCAATGTGCGAGGGCAGTATCAAGATTTACACCAACTATGCAATGATCCAAGAGCAAGGGCTGCTGTCTTAGCCGATATGGATGTTACCGGAAGAGAAGCTCAGGTATGTTCTTCCACGACACTCTTTTGTGGCTATTGTTTGTCTCTAAATTGAATTATTTTGTTGCAGTTGCGAGGTTTTGAATTTGCAAAAGCTGTGACCCTCGTAGAAGAACCATTTACAATGGAGAACGGTCTGCTCACTCCAACATTTAAGGTAAGTGTCCAGTCTCAACATATTGGTAGGAAACGTTCATCAACCATTAACTCGATGATCTAACTGCGCTTTCCAACTTGTTTAGATCAAGAGACCTCAAGCGAAAGAATATTTCGCGAAAGCGATCTCTAACATGTACGCAGAGCTCGCAACTTCTGATCCCTTGCCCTAGAAAACGCTGTGAAGTGTAATTAACGAGTCACAGCTATTCAGATGCTTAGCGGGAATATGGAAAAAAAAAAAAAAAAAACGTGCGGAGACGAATTTAAAGTAGCTAAGCAGGGGAACACAAGTTCTAAATGGAGTGTTTTTAACTGGCTCCTTCCTTTGATAGCATCTTTGTTGATGACAATAATTTGTAAGTTTATGGGGAGGGCATCTCTGATCTCCCGTCTTATCTATTGTTGTTATTATTGCCATCATTTATAATTTTTTTCGTTTCCACAATAAAAAGAAATTATAATTTGTTGACAGCACTGACCCGCGACTTAGAGGATTCAGATGTTTGTTCCTAATAAAATAATACACTTAGCAAGCATGGATTGGAAATTGAATTTTTGGGTTGGAATTAAAATGAATTAAATTGTGCATTTGGTGAATCGGTTGAATTACTGAAGTTAAAAAATGTAAAAGCTTGAAATGCGTTTAGAAAAAAAATATCAACATGAAGCTTTTCTCGTTTTGTTGAAATTTTACGTAATTAAAAAAAAATCATTTGGACTTGTAAATATAAAATTATGGACTTTTAAAAGTTGAGTTACATAAGTTATAGTTTGTGTTTGGTATATATGTTTGGAATGGAATTTATAGGTTGAAATTTGATGATTTTTCAAAAATTAATTATAATTTTTGTTGATTTAAAAAAAACAAAAATTAAGGTGAAAAACTTATGTTTGGATCTGAGAATCAAACGATAAAGTAATAGTAATTATAAATAGTAAAAATTAGTTGACTTTTTGGAAAGAGATTAAAAAAAAATTATAATTCAAATTGAATTAAACCTATGCACCAAACAAGATTATTTTTATTTTTGCAAAAACTCAATGTTAATGATATTAAATCTTATAAATTGTCACAAGTCGTTGTATGGGATTGCCTAGAATTCACATCTTAATACGAAAATATGGAATTTCTGTAACAATAGGAATTACTATTTATTGTTATATTTTTAGGGTATAATCTATGGAATGAGAATAATTGGATCTCGACATTAGCCTCCCATGGCCAAATTTATGTCAATCAAAAGTCCCAATTCATATTGACCTCCACATAGCAAGCAACGCACTAGGGTATGGGGGAACAAGTGCGTTGTGGGTTGCCCACCAGCAATGGTGGTTGTCATTTACAACTTTCTCTCTTATCCGTTGAATGTTAGATTATTTTCGTCCATTCTTAATCCTTTTAAATAACAAGATCGTGTGTTTGACGGGTATAGATTTAGAAGAATTATTAAAATAATGTGGATTGATCGTTAATAAATTAAAAATATGACGTTTCGTGAAAACGTGAGATGCGAGAATATTAATTAATAATTATCTTTTTATTGTAAAAAGAAAAAAAAAATGTATTGCCCAATTGCCTATCATGACTCCACATATGTAACATCCAATCAACCCAACAATAAGGTGTCTCAAATTCAACCACTTATTTAGTTATTCTCTTAGTGGAATAATATTACTTTGAAATTTAAAAATCAATATTTGTAGTTCTTTTTTTTTCCTCCTCCTAGTTTGGAGTTTTGTTTCAATTTTTCCTTCCCGGTATAAAGTCAACATTACGACGTTGATTGTGATAGTGCAGTCCCAGCCCACATCAAAGCCCATTGGGCCCAATTCGTTGGGCCCACAACACCCAAAGGCATCAATCAAGCCCAAAATCCAACCGTCGATCAAGAGGTTCTAGACAGTGTGCCCGTACCCCTGGACTGAAATTCCCTCTACCAGCAAGCATAGAAAATAAGAGAAATGAAAAATATTTTTCTCGGCTTTTCCAGTTTCTTCAACTGAAGAAGAAGAAGAAGAAGAAGAACAAAAGAGATCAAAGACCAAAATCTTTTTCTGGAATCTCTTCATCGTTTGATCCGAGGTTTCTTTCTCCTCGCCGAGATCGAATTTGTCGGCCTCAGATGCTGTACGGACCCACCAATTGCGTACTGAGCACGATTTGGAACAGAGAACTTTCGAGTTCTGGAGATTTCCGAATTCTGGAGATTGGTTTCTAGGGTTCAGAGGCCATTTTTCTCGATCCGAATCGAGCCACCATGCTATCGAATCACCTCCAGAATGGGATCGAGACGGCTAAGATGGCCTGGTCGAGACTTCCGAACGCCGACAACGAAGCGACTGATGCCGTTGGAATCGCGAAGAAGAGCGATGAGAGCAGTGTGGAGAGCCTTGACTACGAAGTCATCGAGAATTTCGCTTATTGGGAAGAGCAGGTCCTTTTTCTGAGGTTTCTTAGTTCCATTCCGAGTTCAATTGTGCTTGGATTGTAATATATGTATATTCGTATATGTATATATATATATATATATATGTTTTCTGGGGTTCTGAACTTTTGGTGTGTGTGTGTTTTGGGATCCATTAGGCGCAAAGGGGGAAGCTTTATGTTTGGTATTATGTGGTGGTGAAGTGGTTCTTTGCGTTGCTTATTGGCATTGGTAAGCTTCGATTTTCGCCTTTGTTTCGCCATTTTTTATTACTAGTTTTTGTTAAAAGTTTATCCATGAATCTTCGTATTTGAACTCTGTATGGGAATACCTCAAAAATTTTTTTTATAGAATTGAGTTGTGACCTTTTTGGTATGAATAGTGGGTAAGATATGTGCTTTAGAAATGCAAAATAAGCAAAAAAGAAATATATGAGTTGTATCATCCTTTTTTTTCAAGAGATTATTGAGGGAAAGTTAGGTTAGAATTTACATTAGCCAATGTTTATTAATAGCGAATTAATGCCAAATACTTTACTTTGTTCTTTTTGGGTAGAATACGTGACCCTTTTTGAATTGTCATTTTAATTCATGAGACAGTACCGTTGCTCTATTCTTTTCAAAGATTTTAATTTCAAACGTGTTTTGTATTGAATCTGATTTCCCTTTGATTGCTTTCAGGTACAGGACTAGCCGCTGTTTTTATCAACCTTTCCGTTGAGAATTTTGCAGGCTGGAAGTTCGAGTTGACATTTTGGTTAATACAAAAATCATACGTGGTTGGGTTTCTGGTGTACCTATTAATCAACTTGGTTTTGGTCTATTCCTCTGTCTGTATCATTACACAGTTTGCACCTGCAGCAGCTGGATCTGGTATTCCTGAAATCAAGGGTTATTTGAATGGTATGATGGACCTTATTCTTCCACTGTTTTTAGTGTCTTGTTTATTATTGAAGTTTCATCCAGATGGAGAGTGCTAATTTTGATTTAAATTTATTAGGAGTTGATATTCACGGCATCCTTCTTTTCAGAACCTTGATTGGAAAGGTGTTGTAGTCTCTCTCACTATTCTATCTTACTTAATTTGACTTCTAAGAATACTTTTAGTTATATTTATTTTGGGGTGATACATAGGTATTTGGAAGCATTGGCTCGGTCGGAGGTGGTCTAGCTCTCGGCAAAGAAGGTCCTCTTGTTCATACAGGTGCTTGTATTGCTTCATTGCTTGGACAAGTAAGTATGAACTCAATGAACTTAATGTGAAAGCTATATATGTAGGATTTTGATTTTCCTAGTAAAAATGTGGGAGCTCTTTTTGAAACTGCTGACGTATCAAAAATCTTAGGCATGCTTTCTTTTCAAATGTGATAATATTTTCTAGTGGCTGCACTACGAACTAAATTTATCTACTTGTTATCCTGACTTAGGGTGGATCTACAAAGTATCATCTAAGTTCCAGGTGGCTACAAGTTTTTAAAAGTGATCGGGACCGCCGAGATCTTGTGAGTGCCTTTTACTTTGGCAGTTAATTTTACCAAAGGTTCCGTCAGCATGGAAATAGAGATAGTTCGTTGTTAGCATATTTCTTGTGTTTTAACTGAGAAATATCCAACTATTTTCCTTATAGAGTTTTATCCCTTTAAATCATACTCATTGAAACATTTTTGTTTGAGAAGGTAACCTGTGGGTGTGCAGCTGGTGTTGCTGCTGCCTTTAGAGCCCCGGTTGGTGGTGTATTATTTGCATTGGAAGAAGTTACATCATGGTAATGCCAATTCTGTTTCTTGATTTCCTTTTCGGTAGGGTTATCTCATACCTGTATGGATAGATTAAAATTTTCTTTTTTATTCTTATCTATGCCCATCAATTCTGTAAATATATGTTTGTTTATGTATATATATATATATATATATATCTTCATGTATTACAATTATGCTTTTTAATATGTGCATATCAGTTGAATATGCTAGAACCTTGAAAATGACAACTTTTCTCTTGAAGGTGGAGGAGTCAACTTATGTGGCGTGTCTTCTTTACTTCTGCTGTTGTGGCTGTTGTGGTACGTACAGCAATGGGATGGTGTGGAAGTGGAATCTGTGGACATTTTGGCTCAGGTGGCTTCATAATATGGGACATTTCTGGGTTAGATTCTATACTTTGTTCAGTTACAGATTTAATTTTTTGTCGAGCCTTTTCCTAGCCATCTAACTAGATTTGTTTTCAGTGCTCAAGATGACTACTCTTTTGAGGAGCTATTGCCAATGGCAGTTATTGGTGTAATTGGAGGGTTGTTAGGTATGATTACATTGCCTGGGTGGTAAATGCTGTTTTTGTACGTTACTCCCCTCTCCCTCTTTTCAGATAAGTTTAACTTTACTTTTTGTTTTTGTTTTTTCAGGAGCGTTGTTTAATCAGCTAACATTTCATATAGCTAACTGGCGTCGAAACTTTTTACACAAGAGAGGCAACCGAGTCAAGGTAAGCTTTCAACTATATTAAATGACAGAACAATATCTTGTGATGTTTCTAATCTATGACATGGCAATGTGTTTTGGGATCAAAAGCTTGTAGGGATGATCACATTCACTGTAGCTGATACATAATTTCCTTTTACAAAGCTATAGGTGTCATACGTTTGTCTATTTTCTTTAATTATTATGCTCTAGCTCCCCTTCATTGTCTGCTTCTTATCTTTCTTTTGATGCAGATTTATGAAGCATGTCTTGTCTCCCTGATAACGTCACTCATTTCCTTTGGTTTACCACTTTTAAGAAAATGCACTCCGTGCCCCGAATATGATCCTAAATCTGGAATTGAGTGCCCTAGAGCTCCAGGAATGTATGGGAATTATGTAAACGTAAGATCAGCAATGCTCATTGTTTCTTTGTCAAAGACTCAAAAAATTTTCCTAAAGCTGTGAATCCTTTATTATTTTCTGTGCTGCTTCTGTTGCTGTTTGCTTTCCTGAACTTGCGTGCCAATTTCCATTTATGAAATTCTTATTTGCTCGAACCCCAAGGGGTTGGCTCAGTGGTGAATCACTTGGACTAAGTGCTTCATGAAGCATTAGGTCTAAGATTCGATTCCCATTGAATGCGGCGAATTCCTTGGGGTCACACCGGGCCAAAGGCCCAAGATTTACCCGATTCATGTGGAGGGAGAGCTTTGTATGGATCCCGTGGATTAGTTGGGGCAAAGTCTCGGACGCCATGGTTAACTAAAAAAAAAAACCTTATACGCACAAGAAGGTTTTGTCTTACTATCTTTGCTTTTATTTTATAGCATGATGTAGCTCAGATGGACCAACTTATAACTGAAACTTCATGGGTCTATTTGGTTCTTAAAGAAGAATAACACACCATAGCCAATGGAGTTTTGCAATCTCGTCTTAGAACATCAGTACATGTTTATTTCTAGGAGTCGCTTTTAGTTTTTGGGAGCTGTCTTGGGTTTGCCAGTTTTTACTTTATGTTGTTATCATTAAGACTTGTTAGTTCTTTACTTCTATTATGAAGCTTACTCAATTTGTTTATTTATTTTCAGTTCTATTGTAGTAAGGACAACGAGTACAATGATCTTGCGACCCTCTTCTTCAATACTCAGGTTCTTTACACACTATGGAATTCTTTTTGTTGTCAAACAGAATGTGCTTGTTTTAAATTTAAAAAAAAAAAAACAAAAAACAAAAAAACAAAACAGATGGTGCTAGTTCTCGCATGTTCTATGCATTATTATGCTACAGTGGAATTTATTTGTTTATTTTTTCGCAGGATGATGCCATAAGGAATTTGTTCAGTGCAAAAAACATCTCATGAGTTCAGCGCCCAAAGCCTATTGACATTTTTGGTAATGCTTTTTTTTTTTTTTTTTTTTTTTTTTTTTTTTTTTTTTGCATAGCTCAATGGTTAAAGACATTATAGCACTGTGTTTTTGGTAAAATTTCTGAAGCTCTTTGGCTATCGACGTTGCAGGTTATGTTTTATACCTTAGCAGTTGTTACATTTGGTACTGCTGTTCCTGCTGGCCAATTTGTTCCCGGAATAATGATAGGATCAACATATGGGCGTCTTGTTGGAATTTTGTTGTTAACTTTTACAAGAAGCTGAACATTGAAGAGGGGACGTGAGTCTCTCATTTAATCTTTCGAATGTACTGCACACTTGCTTGTTCCTGATCTGATCTGCAAAATCTTGGTGGATCTGCAGATATGCTCTTCTTGGTGCTGCTTCTTTTCTTGGGGGTTCAATGCGGATGACTATGTCTTTATGTGTCATTATGGTTGAAATCACGAATAACTTGAAACTTCTTCTTCATCATGCTTGTTCTTCTTATTTCAAAGGTATACTCTTTTTCACATTTTATTTTGTTTGTGAATGAAATGGAAAAGTACATTAACTTTTTCCCACTGCAGGCTGTTGGTGACGCTTTTAACGAAGGCCTGTATGAAGAACAAGCACGATTGAAAAACATTCCATTACTGGGATCAAGACCAGTATACGAGATGCGGAGAATGACAGCAAAGGAAGCCTGTGGAAGAAGGGTAAATTCCCTTTGATGCCTCTCTCTCTCTCTCTCTCTTTTCTTTTCTTTTTCAAAGTTCTTGTATTCTGTGGATGTTGTTGACCATCTTGTATGACAAGGCACATTAGGTGTTTGGTGCAACACTTATTTAAAATCTAGACTTTATAATTGGACATTGCATTATTTGTGAACGTGAACTTTCAACAGATTCCAGACTCTTCTCATTCAAATTTAAAAGTGGTTATTTTTTATGATCATAGCTAACAGTTCATTGAGGCTTTCATAAAAGACAATCTGATGCAAATAGCAAGTCATTTAGGGTGCTTCTAGATAGAATTCTTCCCCGGTAATAGCGATATACTATGGTGATGGGAATTCATTTTGGTGCCATAGTCATCTCTTCTAGTCCAATATGGAAACTCAAAATTCTCATCTTGATAAAAATTTATTAATGGTTAGCCGTATATAAATATATATATGTATATATTGTTTTCTGCTTTGTGTTGTCATGCATGATTGCAATAGACTATTCACTTTCCATTGAAAACCCTTGGAAATTCACTACTTTTTATGTTTTTCCTTTGAAGGTGATCTCCTTCCCTCGGGTTGTTAAGGTTGCAGATGTGGTTTCTATTTGCAAAGCAACAAGCACAATGGCTTCCCGTATGCACGCTCTTTCCTTTATTTTTTTCTTCCTTAATATTAAGCCTATCGTAGACTTCTGTTCATTTTTACCCGATGCAGGTGATTGACCACACAAGAAGTGGAGAAACACTCGTCATCGGCCTCATGCTTCGAAGGTGTGAGATAATTTTGTTGCTTTTTATATATCATGTTTGTAAGCACTCAACTGTCTGAGATTTTACTTTATTTGGTTCATGATGCAGTCATTTGTTGGTACTT
>CM046368.1:16379972-16612115 GCA_025413025.1 Ficus hispida | reverse complement strand
ACTCAGATAGAGGTCGTGGTTGTGTCTGCATAGTTGATCCATCATCAACCGTCCCCTTTTCTTGGACTAAAATTTTGTTTCTTATTTGTTATTTCAGAAATTAACTTGTGGATGTTCCGGAAATGAACTACACATCTGAGGATGAACCACATCCTCGAGGTGAAATCTGCGTCAGGGGTCCAATTGTTTTCCGTGGTTACCATAAAAATGAAACACAAACGTACTGACTTGATCCAAGTCTTTCATTGTCTTTCAGTACCTCAACTGTTAACAAGGCTAATTAATTTATCATGCTGGACAGGAGAGAAGTTATTGATGAAGATGGATGGCTCACACCGGGGATATTGGGTTGTGGTTACCAGGAGGTCGTCTAAAAATTATTGATAGGTGAGAATATACAATCCTTAAAAGCACTGTTAGTTTTTAACAGCATTGCCGTTATTTCCTTGTTGAGGTGTTTTACCATCTGGCGAGTTATTTTTGCCGGAGTGTGGCAAATTTAAGTTCTCGATAATGTGTTTCCAATTCAAATGCATGAATTCTTTGTCATTATACACTCGCTTTGTGGATTTTCTTAGACGGTTGTTGAAGTGATGCAATATCTTGACATATTTCTTGAGCACTAACTGCCTTAAATTTAGACAGTAGTTCCATAAATTACCAAAAGAAAAACGAAAAAAAGATAAAAGTTCCATAGGTTGAGAATGCAAACGTGCTCAACTTTGACACAAAAAGACACACCCGCACACACATATTTCGAAGTTGTACTTTTACAGACAGCAGAGGTTTTCTACAAATGAAATTTATTTAGTTCTTTTATCACTTTTTGGAAACAACATGAAGATGAATGCATTGTGTTTACAGCCCATGAGTATTGTACCTAAAAACGATGTTACCACTATAGGAAGAAGAACATATTTAAGCTGGCACAGGGAGAGTATATAGCTCCAGAAAAAATTGAGAATGTGTATGCAAAGTGCAAATTCGTTGCCCAGTGCTTCGTGTATGGTGAGAAAAAAGAATTTTACACACATCTCTCTCTCTCTCTCACTCACATACACACTTGATTGCTGATTTTCTTCTTCTTCTTCCTTTTTTTTTTTTTTTTTTCTCCGCTCGCAGGTATAGCTTTAATTCGTCTCTGGTAGCAATTGTCTCAGTGGATCAAGATGTATTGAGTGCGTGGGCTGCTTCTGAAGGCATAAAGGTACACCGGGTAGATATATTGTTTGTCTTGTATTAGTATAGACTAAGCTCATACGTGTATGTTATAGATGCGTTCATTGTACATGCAAAATTATGCATGTATGTATCAAGTGTTGCATGATCATGAACTGCAAAAATTAAAAGTTTTAAAGCAAGAATTAAAAGTTTTAAAATATTTTATTTATGGTTCTTTGGCAATGTGCGAGGGCAGTATCAAGATTTACACCAACTATGCAATGATCCAAGAGCAAGGGCTGCTGTCTTAGCCGATATGGATGTTACCGGAAGAGAAGCTCAGGTATGTTCTTCCACGACACTCTTTTGTGGCTATTGTTTGGTCTCTAAATTGAATTATTTTGTTGCAGTTGCGAGGTTTTGAATTTGCAAAAGCTGTGACCTCGTAGAAGAACCATTTACAATGGAGAACGGTCTGCTCACTCCAACATTTAAGGTAAGTGTCCAGTCTCAACATATTGGTAGGGAAACGTTCATCAACCATTAACTCGATGATCTAACTGCGCTTTCCAACTGTTTAGATCAAGAGACCTCAAGCGAAAGAATATTTCGCGAAAGCGATTCTAACATGTACGCAGAGCTCGCAACTTCTGATCCCTTGCCCTAGAAAACGCTGTGAAGTGTAATTAACGAGTCACAGCTATTCAGATGCTTAGCGGGAATATGGAAAAAAAAAAAAAAAAATGTGCGGAGACGAATTTAAAGTAGCTAAGCAGGGGAACACAAGTTCTAAATGGAGTGTTTTTAACTGGCTCCTTCCTTTGATAGCATCTTTGTTGATGACAATAATTTGTAAGTTTATGGGAGGGCATCTCTGATCTCCCGTCTTATCTATTGTTGTTATTATTGCCATCATTTATAATTTTTTTCGTTTCCACAATAAAAAGAAATTATAATTTGTTGACAGCACTGACCCGCGACTTAGAGGATTCAGATGTTTGTTTCTAATAAAATAATACACTTAGCAAGCATGGATTGGAAATTGAATTTTTGGGTTGGAATTAATTGAATTAAATTGTGCATTTGGTGAATCGGTTGAATTACTGAAGTTAAAAAATGTAAAAGCTTGAAATGCGTTTAGAAAAAAAATATCAACATGAAGCTTTTCTCGTTTTGTTGAAATTTACGTAATAAAAAAAAATCATTTGGACTTGTAAATATAAATTATGAACTTTTAAAAGTTGAGTTACATAAGTTATAGTTTGTGTTTGGTATATATGTTTGGAATGGAATTTATAGTTGAAATTTGATGATTTTTCAAAAATTAATTATAATTTTTGTTGATTTAAAAAAAAAAATTAAGGTGAAAAACTTATGTTTGGATTGAGAATCAAACATAAAGTAATAGTAATTATAAATAGTAAAAATTAGTTGACTTTTTGGAAAGAGATTAAAAAAATTATAATTCAAATTGAATTAAACCTATCCACCAAACAAGTTATTTTTTATTTTTGCAAAAACTCATGTTAATGATATTAAATCTATTAATTGTCACAAGTCGTTATATGGGATTGCCTAGAATTCACATCTTAATACGAAAATATAGAATTTCTGTAACAATAGGAATTACTATTTATTGTTATATTTTTAGGGTATAATCTATGGAATGAGAATAATTGGATCTCGACATTAGCCTCCATGGCCAAATTTATGTCAATCAAAAGTCCCAATTCATATTGACCTCCACATAGCAAGCAACGCACTAGGGTATGGGGGAACAAGTGCGTTGTGGGTTGCCCACCAGCAATGGTGGTTGTCATTTACAACTTTCTCTCTTATCCGTTGAATGTTAGATTATTTTCGTCCATTCTTAATCCTTTTAAATAACAAGATCGTGTGTTTGACGGGTATAGATTTAGAAGAATTATTAAAATAATGTGGATTGATCGTTAATAAATTAAAAATATAACGTTTCGTGAAAACGTGAGATGCGAGAATATTAATTAATAATTATCTTTTTATTGTAAAAAGAAAAAAAAATGTATTGCCCAATTGCCTATCATGACTCCACATATGTAACATCCAATCAACCCAACAATAAGGTGTCTCAAATTCAACCACTTATTTAGTTATTCTCTTAGTGGAATAATATTACTTTGAAATTTAAAATCAATATTTGTAGTTCTTTTTTTTCCTCCTCCTAGTTTGGAGTTTTGTTTCAATTTTTCCTTCCCGGTATAAAGTCAACATTACGACGTTGATTGTGATAGTGCAGTCCCAGCCCACATCAAAGCCCATTGGGCCCAATTCGTTGGGCCCACAACACCCAAAGGCATCAATCAAGCCCAAAATCCAACCGTCGATCAAGAGGTTCTAGACAGTGTGCCCGTACCCCTGGACTGAAATTCCCTCTACCAGCAAGCATAGAAAAGAAGAGAAATGAAAAATATTTTTCTCGGCTTTTCCAGTTTCTTCAACTGAAGAAGAAGAAGAAGAAGAAGAACAAAGAGATCAAAGACCAAAATCTTTTTCTGGAATCTCTTCATCGTTTGATCCGAGGTTTCTTTCTCCTCGCCGAGATCGAATTTGTCGGCCTCAGATGCTGTACGGACCCACCAATTGCGTACTGAGCACGATTTGGAACAGAGAACTTTCGAGTTCTGGAGATTGGTTTCTAGGGTTCAGAGGCCATTTTTCTCGATCCGAATCGAGCCACCATGCTATCGAATCACCTCCAGAATGGGATCGAGACGGCTAAGATGGCCTGGTCGAGACTTCCGAACGCCGACAACGAAGCGACTGAGCCGTTGGAATCGCGAAGAAGAGCGATGAGAGCAGTGTGGAGAGCCTTGACTACGAAGTCATCGAGAATTTCGCTTATTGGGAAGAGCAGGTCCTTTTTCTGAGGTTTCTTAGTTCCATTCCGAGTTCAATTGTGCTTGGATTGTAATATATGTATATTCGTATATGTATATATATATATATATATATATATGTTTTCTGGGGTTCTGAACTTTTGGTGTGTGTGTGTTTTGGGATCCATTAGGCGCAAAGGGGGAAGCTTTATGTTTGGTATTATGTGGTGGTGAAGTGGTTCTTTGCGTTGCTTATTGGCATTGGTAAGCTTCGATTTTCGCCTTTGTTTCGCCATTTTTTATTACTAGTTTTTGTTAAAAGTTTATCCATGAATCTTCGTATTTGAACTCTGTATGGGAATACCTCAAAATTTTTTTTTATAGAATTGAGTTGTGACCTTTTTGGTATGAATAGTGGGTAAGATATGTGCTTTAGAAATGCAAAATAAGCAAAAAAGAAATATATGAGTTGTATCATCCTTTTTTTTCAAGAGATTATTGAGGGAAAGTTAGGTTAGAATTTACATTAGCCAATGTTTATTAATAGCGAATTAATGCCAAATACTTTACTTTGTTCTTTTTGGGTAGAATACGTGACCCTTTTTGAATTGTCATTTTAATTCATGAGACAGTACCGTTGCTCTATTCTTTTCAAAGATTTTAATTTCAAACGTGTTTTGTATTGAATCTGATTTCCCTTTGATTGCTTTCAGGTACAGGACTAGCCGCTGTTTTTATCAACCTTTCCGTTGAGAATTTTGCAGGCTGGAAGTTCGAGTTGACATTTTGGTTAATACAAAAATCATACGTGGTTGGGTTTCTGGTGTACCTATTAATCAACTTGGTTTTGGTCTATTCCTCTGTCTGTATCATTACACAGTTTGCACCTGCAGCAGCTGGATCTGGTATTCCTGAAATCAAGGGTTATTTGAATGGTATGATGGACCTTATTCTTCCACTGTTTTTAGTGTCTTGTTTATTATTGAAGTTTCATCCAGATGGAGAGTGCTAATTTTGATTTAAATTTATTAGGAGTTGATATTCACGGCATCCTTCTTTTCAGAACCTTGATTGGAAAGGTGTTGTAGTCTCTCTCACTATTCTATCTTACTTAATTTGACTTCTAAGAATACTTTTAGTTATATTTATTTTGGGGTGATACATAGGTATTTGGAAGCATTGGCTCGGTCGGAGGTGGTCTAGCTCTCGGCAAAGAAGGTCCTCTTGTTCATACAGGTGCTTGTATTGCTTCATTGCTTGGACAAGTAAGTATGAACTCAATGAACTTAATGTGAAAGCTATATATGTAGGATTTTGATTTTCCTAGTAAAAATGTGGGAGCTCTTTTTGAAACTGCTGACGTATCAAAAATCTTAGGCATGCTTTCTTTTCAAATGTGATAATATTTTCTAGTGGCTGCACTACGAACTAAATTTATCTACTTGTTATCCTGACTTAGGGTGGATCTACAAAGTATCATCTAAGTTCCAGGTGGCTACAAGTTTTTAAAAGTGATCGGGACCGCCGAGATCTTGTGAGTGCCTTTTACTTTGGCAGTTAATTTTACCAAAGGTTCCGTCAGCATGGAAATAGAGATAGTTCGTTGTTAGCATATTTCTTGTGTTTTAACTGAGAAATATCCAACTATTTTCCTTATAGAGTTTTATCCCTTTAAATCATACTCATTGAAACATTTTTGTTTGAGAAGGTAACCTGTGGGTGTGCAGCTGGTGTTGCTGCTGCCTTTAGAGCCCCGGTTGGTGGTGTATTATTTGCATTGGAAGAAGTTACATCATGGTAATGCCAATTCTGTTTCTTGATTTCCTTTTCGGTAGGGTTATCTCATACCTGTATGGATAGATTAAAATTTTCTTTTTTATTCTTATCTATGCCCATCAATTCTGTAAATATATGTTTGTTTATGTATATATATATATATATATATCTTCATGTATTACAATTATGCTTTTTAATATGTGCATATCAGTTGAATATGCTAGAACCTTGAAAATGACAACTTTTCTCTTGAAGGTGGAGGAGTCAACTTATGTGGCGTGTCTTCTTTACTTCTGCTGTTGTGGCTGTTGTGGTACGTACAGCAATGGGATGGTGTGGAAGTGGAATCTGTGGACATTTTGGCTCAGGTGGCTTCATAATATGGGACATTTCTGGGTTAGATTCTATACTTTGTTCAGTTACAGATTTAATTTTTTGTCGAGCCTTTTCCTAGCCATCTAACTAGATTTGTTTTCAGTGCTCAAGATGACTACTCTTTTGAGGAGCTATTGCCAATGGCAGTTATTGGTGTAATTGGAGGGTTGTTAGGTATGATTACATTGCCTGGGTGGTAAATGCTGTTTTTGTACGGTTACTCCCCTCTCCCTCTTTTCAGATAAGTTTAACTTTACTTTTTGTTTTTGTTTTTTCAGGAGCGTTGTTTAATCAGCTAACATTTCATATAGCTAACTGGCGTCGAAATTTTTACACAAGAGAGGCAACCGAGTCAAGGTAAGCTTTCAACTATATTAAATGACAGAACAATATCTTGTGATGTTTCTAATCTATGACATGGCAATGTGTTTTGGGATCAAAAGCTTGTAGGGATGATCACATTCACTGTAGCTGATACATAATTTCCTTTTACAAAGCTATAGGTGTCATACGTTTGTCTATTTTCTTTAATTATTATGCTCTAGCTCCCCTTCATTGTCTGCTTCTTATCTTTCTTTTGATGCAGATTTATGAAGCATGTCTTGTCTCCCTGATAACGTCACTCATTTCCTTTGGTTTACCCCTTTTAAGAAAATGCACTCCGTGCCCCGAATATGATCCTAAATCTGGAATTGAGTGCCCTAGAGCTCCAGGAATGTATGGGAATTATGTAAACGTAAGATCAGCAATGCTCATTGTTTCTTTGTCAAAGACTCAAAAAATTTTCCTAAAGCTGTGAATCCTTTATTATTTTCTGTGCTGCTTCTGTTGCTGTTTGCTTTCCTGAACTTGCGTGCAATTTCCATTTATGAAATTCTTATTTGCTCGAACCCCAAGGGGTTGGCTCAGTGGTGAATCACTTGGACTAAGTGCTTCATGAAGCATTAGGTCTAAGATTCGATTCCCATTGAATGCGGCGAATTCCTTGGGGTCACACCGGGCCAAAGGCCCAAGATTTACCCGATTCATGTGGAGGGAGAGCTTTGTATGGATCCCGTGGATTAGTTGGGGCAAAGTCTCGGACGCCATGGTTAACTAAAAAAAAAAAAAAACCTTATAGCACAAGAAGGTTTTGTCTTACTATCTTTGCTTTTATTTTATAGCATGATGTAGCTCAGATGGACCAACTTATAACTGAAACTTCATGGGTCTATTTGGTTCTTAAAAGAAGAATAACACACCATAGCCAATGGAGTTTTGCAATCTCGTCTTAGAACATCAGTACATGTTTATTTCTAGGAGTCGCTTTTAGTTTTTGGGAGCTGTCTTGGGTTTGCCAGTTTTTACTTTATGTTGTTATCATTAAGACTTGTTAGTTCTTTACTTCTATTATGAAGCTTACTCAATTTGTTTATTTATTTTCAGTTCTATTGTAGTAAGGACAACGAGTACAATGATCTTGCGACCCTCTTCTTCAATACTCAGGTTCTTTACACACTATGGAATTCTTTTTGTTGTCAAACAGAATGTGCTTGTTTTAAATTTAAAAAAAAAAAAACAAAAAACAAAAAAACAAAACAGATGGTGCTAGTTCTCGCATGTTCTATGCATTATTATGCTACAGTGGAATTTATTTGTTTATTTTTTCGCAGGATGATGCCATAAGGAATTTGTTCAGTGCAAAAACATCTCATGAGTTCAGCGCCCAAAGCCTATTGACATTTTTGGTAATGCTTTTTTTTTTTTTTTTTTTTTTTTTTTTTTTTTTTTTTTTTTTGCATAGCTCAATGGTTAAAGACATTATAGCACTGTGTTTTTTGGTAAAATTTCTGAAGCTCTTTGGCTATCGACGTTGCAGGTTATGTTTTATACCTTAGCAGTTGTTACATTTGGTACTGCTGTTCCTGCTGGCCAATTTGTTCCCGGAATAATGATAGGATCAACATATGGGCGTCTTGTTGGAATTTTTGTTGTTAACTTTTACAAGAAGCTGAACATTGAAGAGGGGACGTGAGTCTCTCATTTAATCTTTCGAATGTACTGCACACTTGCTTGTTCCTGATCTGATCTGCAAAATCTTGGTGGATCTGCAGATATGCTCTTCTTGGTGCTGCTTCTTTTCTTGGGGGTTCAATGCGGATGACTATGTCTTTATGTGTCATTATGGTTGAAATCACGAATAACTTGAAACTTCTTCCTCTCATCATGCTTGTTCTTCTTATTTCAAAGGTATACTCTTTTTCACATTTTATTTTGTTTGTGAATGAAATGGAAAAGTACATTAACTTTTTCCCACTGCAGGCTGTTGGTGACGCTTTTAACGAAGGCCTGTATGAAGAACAAGCACGATTGAAAAACATTCCATTACTGGGATCAAGACCAGTATACGAGATGCGGAGAATGACAGCAAAGGAAGCCTGTGGAAGAAGGGTAAATTCCCTTTGATGCCTCTCTCTCTCTCTCTCTCTTTTCTTTTTCTTTTTCAAAAGTTCTTGTATTCTGTGGATGTTGTTGACCATCTTGTATGACAAGGCACATTAGGTGTTTGGTGCAACACTTATTTAAAATCTAGACTTTATAATTGGACATTGCATTATTTGTGAACGTGAACTTTCAACAGATTCCAGACTCTTCTCATTCAAATTTTAAAAGTGGTTATTTTTTATGATCATAGCTAACAGTTCATTGAGGCTTTCATAAAAGACAATCTGATGCAAATAGCAAGTCATTTAGGGTGCTCCTAGATAGAATTCTTCCCCGGTATAGCGATATACTATGGTGATGGGAATTCATTTTGGTGCCATAGTCATCTCTTCTAGTCCAATATGGAAACTCAAAATTCTCATCTTGATAAAAATTTATTAATGGTTAGCCGTATATAAATATATATGTATATATTGTTTTCTGCTTTGTGTTGTCATGCATGATTGCAATAGACTATTCACTTTCCATTGAAAACCCTTGGAAATTCACTACTTTTTATGTTTTTCCTTTGAAGGTGATCTCCTTCCCTCGGGTTGTTAAGGTTGCAGATGTGGTTTCTATTTTGCAAAGCAACAAGCACAATGGCTTCCCGGTATGCACGCTCTTTCCTTTATTTTTTTCTTCCTTAATATTAAGCCTATCGTAGACTTCTGTTCATTTTTACCCGATGCAGGTGATTGACCACACAAGAAGTGGAGAAACACTCGTCATCGGCCTCATGCTTCGAAGGTGTGAGATAATTTTGTTGCTTTTTATATATCATGTTTGTAAGCACTCAACTGTCTGAAAGATTTTACTTTATTTGGTTCATGATGCAGTCATTTGTTGGTACTTCTTCAGTCAAAGGCAGATTTCCAGCATAGTCCTTTGCCAAGTGATTCAAGAAGTTCCAGGTTCATCAGGTAAGTGGAGGTGCTTAAAAGTAAGTGTTTGGTCTGGCAATCCGTTTGTGCTATGCAAATTTTGATCGATTTCGCCCTTTTCCAGGCACAGTCTCAACGAATTTGTGAAACCTGCTTCTAGTAAAGGAATGTCCATTGATGACATACATCTTAGTTCTGATGACTTGGAAATGTACATAGATCTTGCTCCATTTTTGAATCCATCCCCCTACATTGTTCCCGAGGATATGTCTTTGACAAAGGTTTGTAATTTCATCTCTGTTTTCATACCGAGTTGTTTGCTTTGTCTCATGTGATTATATTCTTTGCCATAATTATTCATCTTGGTGGTGCAGGTATATAATCTTTTCCGTCAGCTAGGTTTAAGACATATATTTGTCGTTCCCCGTCCATCCCATGTGATTGGTTTGATTACCAGGAAGGATTTGTTGATTGAGGTAGTGCAACTCCTTTTGCTCCAAACATGAATTGAACACCACTGTAAGGCACAATTATTGATTTTTTGCCTGTCTTTCTTATAGGAAAATGAGGATTCAGGTACCATGGAGCTCCAATCGACTAGTGTAAGGTCTCTATGATGCCTTTTACTCGTGTTAAGTATGAATGATGATGTCTTCTTGGGACTATACAAAATTGGTCTAAGAAATCTTTCATTCATTTTTCCCTGTGAATATCAAATATATTTTTACCACGTCCGGTATTTTTAAAGGGTAAATATGTTGTGGAGCATTTCTAAAGGGTAGATTTCATTTGATGAAATTTGCATAAATGGGAACCCCGAACCCGAACAGGGAAAACCCATCCCATACCCACAGGTTAACAGGGGGGATATGGGGAGTCTTTTTCTTCGCAGGCCGGGTTGGCAAGAAGACGACCCCATCCTGAACCTTCCCTGTTGAGCTCCTTGAAGCAATAGGAGGAAGAAAAAGTCACTGATGAGTTGAGGTGTTTGCTGAACTAAATAGGAAAGGAGTAACCTGTGAAGTTATTTCATTCAACTTTTAATCTTCTTCATTTCAGAGCTCGACATCGCGATAAAAGATTAGTCACAAGCAGTGAAGAATCAGACTCGGAGCACCCACTTCTCAACGGCCTGCTGGTGCAACATCCATCCGCTTGATCTGCTGTTCAAGACTCCTTCATGATTATTCTTTTTAGCTGATTCTTCGGTTTCCACTTTCTTGCTTTTCTTGATAAGTTTTGATATTAGGGGTTTAGAGCCATTCGTTAATGATTACCCTCCTTTGCACTAGAGGGGTTCATTGGACCACAAAGCGGGATTTTGTATATATATGTAACAACAGTATAAGTGAAATAACAATAATAAGTAACAACACGGCAGATTTTCATGCTACACAGTTGTTTGTATTATCATGAGAAATAGGTGTCTTTGTATCCAAATTGATATGAAATGTTTTGATAAGAGAGATGGAAAATAGGAAGGAAGTATCTAGGTGAGGAAAATAAAAAAAGAGAATGGAGGACTTTGAATTTTTTGTTCTTAGTCCGTGGAAGCATATCTACGTTTAGTAATTTTGTGTTCCATTCTTCTCCTCTTATTATTATTATTTCTTTTCTTATATAATTAAAAGGAGAGAGAGAGAGAGAGAATGGAGGAAGATTTTCTTTCTTTTGGTAGAAGAAGGGAGAAAAGGAACGAAAATGTCAAAACTAGTGCGTTTTATAAATATATCTTCATATAAATAAGAAGATTAATATAGATTGAGATCAAAATAGTAATTATATATATCTCTCTCTTCAAATTTTTCTACTTTTCTTTCCACTTTAGAAAGGATTATTAAAAAACAATGGGTAATATGGATCTTTAATTTTCTTCCTTTACAATTTTCCCTTTACCAAACCATCTAAAATTCTCTTTTCCTCTCTAAAATGGCTTCATAACATCCTGTCTCTCCATTTTCTTTCATACCAAACATAAGAAAATTCTACTCGGAAGTCACCAAAAAAATAATAACTAAAAGCTTTCCTACCAAAGAATATACATACATAAATAAATAAATATATATTTGATATTTCTCAGGTTTTTCATTCTTTTTCCTTAAAAGAAGCTTTATAATCCTTATTCTCCACAAGACAGCAGTGAGTGAGAAACTAATTTATAGTTTGAATCACTATAAATTATTGCTGTATTAAACTAAGAAATCTAGTATAGTATATAGAGTTTCTATATATCATGAACCTTTACGTGCGAGCCAAAACCATGCGACAGAAAGAAACTTATTCTCAATATTGTATTATGTGTCTGTGTAGCTCAATTACAAATGAAAAAAACACGTTTCTTAGCCAACCCAAAAAAGTAAGAGGAAAACAAAAATTCCCAACAAGACATATAACCATGAGAAACACATATCCTCGCTACGAACTAAGCAAGATTTGAGTAACCAAAAACTACAAATATCACAGCTGCCAAACCAAGCACAACAAGATCATTGCTCTTTGTGGCAACAACGGCGGCGGCGGCGGCGGCATTGGAAGACGGCGCAGGCGGCTTGGTGGTGGAATCAGATGGAGGAGAGACCAATGCAGAAGGAGTTGGTGCAATGTCTAGGGCGGAATTGCGGGGCACGTTGATGTCGACCTTCTGGCCGCCCTGGCAGTGGCCGGGAACGCCGCAGATGAAGAAGTGGTGGCGGCGAGCGGTGATGGTGATGGAGTCATTGCCTGTGGTGTAGCTCTCTAGAGGCAGCGAGGCGTTGCATGCCTTGTACATGGCGTGTGTCACTCTCATCACGTTGTGAAATTGGGGGTTGTAATTGAATTCTGGTAGCCAAAATATTAACATTATGAAATATTCTTGTTATCAGAAAAATAATTAAAAATAAAAAATAAAAAACCTAATTAGAACGAAAATGAACAAGTTCTGGTGAATAATTTAGGAGTCAGAATGTAATGTAAAGTGTTTGATTTTGCGAATTTACAGCTAAATTAAATCTATAACTACATAATAATATTACCATGTTGATTTGTAGCTATAGTGTTTACGTTTTCTATTGTGTAACTCTCTCCTTTACCTTAAAATAATAATAATAATAATAATAATAATAATAATAATAATAATAATAATAAAATAATAAAACCTCTCTCCTTTACCTTTACGTTTAAGCTTCTTTTTAAGAAGAATTATGGCATGCAATGACTAAATTATGAAAGATGAGCATTAAAAATTTCCACGAACTTTCAATATTATGGGCAATCTAATGCTTTTTTTTTTTTTTTTTTTTTTAATGTTCCTCTACTAAAGTGTTAAGAATGGGGACAAAATGAAACAAAAAATATCTATATTTTTAAATCTCGACTTATTTTCAAAGCAATAACTCTAGGTCCAAGATGTAAGTATGTGCAATAAAAAAAATACTGAAGTTGTGTCTTGGAGGAGTAAACATTGCGTAACAAGCTTTCATCATGAAGGCGTGCCTAAGATGGGTCGGTGTTTGAAAAGTATAAATTGCTTGGTTAGTCCCTATATGATTTAGTTCTTAATTTTTTTATTAAAAGATTCTCAAACTCTTTAAAATGGTGTAAATGATCCATTTTACTTTAAAAAAAAAATTTATTTTACTTAAAAATTTTTTAATTAACTAGAATAGATAACGTGCATGTATGACATGCACATTAGTTGAATTTTCTAAATTTTTTTTCTTAATTACTATTAAATAATAAATTATATGTGATTCATGTAACCTATTACATTTAATTTTTAACCTTTTATTTTTAATAGAAAAAATGATCATTTTACACTATTTTAAAGATTTAGGAACCTTTTAACCCAAAAGAAAGAAGAAGAAGGAAAAAAAAAAAAGGGTTAAGAATCAAATCACAATTTGATAAAAAAAAAGTTGGGGACAAACAAGGAATTTAGCCTTATACATATATCTGTACACAAGTACAGACAAACATACAAATGTATATATAGACACACACATAAGTAGAGAGAGAGGAACGGAAGTGAATGGCCGACAATAACATTAAAGAAGCAACAAAACAACAAAGAAAAGGAAAGTGTTATAAATGGCAAGAAAACACATATTGCTTCCCATGTGGGGACTCCATTCAGCTGTTTAACTTTTATTTATCTCTCTGCACTGTAAGAGCATGCATTGTTATCAGGTCCCCTAAAGCGATATATATATATATATACACATAATAAATACATATATATATATACGTACAGCCTTGGAATGTGCAGGCTTGTACTAGCTATATATATATATGCATTTATAGTGACTAGTCACTCACTTGTCTTCTGCAAGGAATTGGAGCTATAAAAGTTTGAATTTGTGGACAAGATTGCTATAGAGAGAGAGAGAGAGTGGGGTTGATGATGATGATGCTGCCAATAATTCACTCTTTTTTTGTTCTTTTAAGTCAAAAGTACAAACAAACAACGAGGCCACAAGAAGGAAACAAAAACAGAACAAGAAACGACAGAAAATTACAATAAACTGGGAGGAGGACAACAAGGAGCAGAGTGAGATATAGGAAGAAATAGTCCATAATAATTAAATGTACGGATATTTAAAGAAACTAGATCAATTGAAAAAAAAAAAAAAAAAAAAAAAATTTTTTACACGAGTTCAATTTACCATGAGGAAGAGAAAGGAGTTTTTAGTGTAGAACATGTCATTTCTCATAATTAGTAAAAATTATTCTTTTAGTTGTTTGATTAATTTTTCACAGGTCCCGTTTATGTATGGCCAACTTTGATAGCCAACTTTGATAATACGGCCATAAACGAAAAAACTTTAGGCAACCTTTTTTAAAATATTAAAAGATGATTAAATCTTTAAGATTTTATTTAGAAACCTGATTTTTCATTTTTTTTTTATGGATTAAAACAAAATAGTTTCTGTAACATCATTGATTTTACATGTTTTTTTTTCCCTCTCTTTTCTAAATCTACATGTTTAAATACAACAACTACCTACAAAAAAGTTAAATACGTGGTCAAGAATTTATCGTTTTGGTTTCCCGTATCTTAATCAAAAGTAGAAACTAGGGAAACAAAACCTTAGTGTAGAACAAATATTAAAGTAATATTACTTAGGTATCTTGTCTTATAGTGGGGCCCTTGGGCAATTATCAAAATGAACATGTAGCAGTTTTATGTCACATGGTAAATTTTACACATAAACACCTACAGATCAAACTGTTTGCAAAAGTTAATCTGACACTAAAACAATAGTACTTCCTATCAACGATGAAAAATAAGTATTAACCGAAAATCGACACAAGTAAGATAACTCACCAATGACATCACCAAGTTTGAAGGTTTTAGTGGCAGACCAGAGTTTGTAGTCCACATTACCAATGGTGGTCCATCCGGCAGAGTCTCCAACCTTGTAAACCGCACCATGGCATTGCCAAGCCTGCAGAACCACACCCACCAACACCACCACCAGAGAAATCACGTTCAACACCAAACCCATTTACGGCTCTACCAAAAAATCAAAATTATACAAAAGTTTGGTGTTTGTTCTGGTTTTTTTCTGAGGAGATTTGAGACCAATTTGAGAAGAGTGTTGTTGGGGGGAGTGGGTTTCTCTTCTGGCCTTTTTAAAGCTTTTGGATATGAAGTATTGGCATGAGTTGGGTCCTTTTGGAGGTTATTTGGAAGCTCTTAAAGAAAAAGGTTTAATATTCATTATGACATGTGGGTCCCTCGTTTATTAGTGTATTGCACTTTTGTGGTGTTGTGGGGACAAAAGCATAATTCGCTCATTTTTTAGGGGAAGGATATTTATATGTTGTGTAGTTTGATATTTACAAATTCATCTCTTTATTACAAGGAAAATTACGATATGTTCCTTCTAAATTTTTTTAATTAAAATTTGCAAAATATAGTGACGAATAGTTGACTAGAACTGGCATATATCTCAACTATTTAGCCTTAAACATCGTTTTTGGATTCGGATTCGGTTCACAAAGGTTGAAGGACTTGAAAGTAAAGATTGTCAGCCGAGATTGTTGGTCAAGTGGTTAGTTGTTATCTCATCATCAGCCAAGAGAATAGGAACGCGATGATTTGATAAATCTTTTCCTTTTTATTTATTTATTTATTTTTAATTTTTTTCATCGTTTTGTGGACGATGTAGATTTCTTTGTTCTTATTGGTGAATGCAATGATTGAAATTGCCTACCATACTCTAGTACCATATTATAGTTATAATTTCGTTTTTGTTGGGTACTTATCTTGCTTTCCACATGAGAAAAGTACTGCCTTGCTTCATACATTTTCCCCTTGTATATACCATGTTACATATATATGTATATATACGTAGAGAATATAATTTTCACCCTCTTTTTCTTTGGTTAGATAAGCAAAGCAATGATACTAAAAAGAAAGAGAAAATTAGGTGGAAAGCCATATTTTGAATGCCTTTTTATAATTTCATCCACTCTAATATTAAAATTGTTAATTTTAGTATTATGAAATGATAAAATTTTCAACTTTAATATTATGGTTAGTATAAATATATGGAAGTGTAAAATTTATGACATTCTTACATATAACCCTATTAAAAACTGCATCATAGTGGATGTCTAGTGACGTACGTATGAAGCATGGAAAAGGTTGATAATTGGTTTAGCAAGTAGGCTTATAAGGTAGAGCGACATATGTTGTTCAAATTTAAAACAAAACAAAGAATTTTTCAACTTAAACTTGCCCATAGGGAAAAAATAAAAAAAATAAAAAATAAAAAAGAAAGAAAGAAAAGAAAAAAAAAGTTTAGTAGAAAATGTTGTTTTTTTTTTTTTTTGGACAATCAAATAGTCAATAGTCGTGAAGCTTTTTTTTTTTTTTTTTAATAGTAGAAAATGTTGTTCTTTATTTGTTATTATTATTTTTAAATAGGAGCCATGGATCCATAGTTTGGATTGGAGGTTACAATTCGTACAGTAGAGAGGATGAGAAACAAAACTTGGCTTCTTATTGGTAAGGCAGAAGATGTTGTCTCCTGCCCAAAAAATGCCTTTTCGTCCGTTGAATCGGCTGTCACTCTCTTTGACACAAACTCTTTAATGCTACCAAACACAAGAAAATCAAGAAAAGTAGGAAAATATGCTATTTTCACACTTTTTTTAACTTTTTTTTAACTAGAAGATGTTGTATTTAATTCAATATATATACAAAATCCAATTCAAATTAACTGGTTTGAATTGGATTGAGTGTTTTTTTCCGAAATCTAAGATAATTTGGGACCTATAATTATGGCCCAATGCAAACTATTGAACCTGAAAATTAATTAGAGAAAATAAAATGCAATTAAAGAAAAGTAATCAAACTATAAAATAAAATTAAAAAAAAACCCCCCATTTTATTAGCACTTCTTCACTCTTCAATAAATAATTCATGTGTCTAACATAACAAGTAATCACAATAAAATAGATGGGGGATCGTGTCTTTGATCTCATATAATTGTAATCTTAATTTTTTTTCTTTATAAGATTATTGAATGTGCTAAAACACAAGCAAAATTTAAATCAATTATAAAAAAAAAACCCCTTCATGATGTTTGATCGGGAGTCATTTTCAGTCATATTTAACTAAGAAAAATATTAGGGACAATATCAACATTAATTTTAACTTTTGAGTACTAATTTATATAACACATAAGTTTATACTTAAAAGTTAATATTAGAGTTAATGTTATTAGTACTACTGTTCTACGCAAAGTGAAGGACCTAGATACCGAACAAAGTATGGGCATCAAGTGCACCAGGGACCACCCCCTGTGATGAACAAAGTATTTTTTACTAACATATAAACATCAATAGGAATTAAGAAGGGAGGATTTTAGAAATGCCCTGTTAGAGAGGGAGCATAAAGATTTGTACTCTTTTTTAAACTTGTTAGATCTGATTCTCTCTCTCTTTAAAATGGAATTAAAAGGATCATAATTCTTAAAATGGAGCATAAAAACTGAAGATACTGGAGATTGAATGAGGTTCGTTTCGTAAATTTCTCTAAGAAAAGAAAATTCATAGAACTTTTAATAAGTGAATATCAAAATCCAACACACCTACTATATATAAAAAAGAAAAAGGAAAAGGAAATCTAGATACGGGATTTTGATTAATTAAGCAATCTTATTGTGGTAACAAATTATGCGTTATTATTAATACTTCCAAATTCCAATGATTATTTTGTTCCAAGCAAAAGAATATATATTTCTTTTTGCAAAGAAGGAAAAAGATCCAATTGAAAATAAAGAAAGGGATTTTGATGACGAAAACTCATTGTAGTAACAAATATTACACTATAATCAAGTGCTTAAAATGAATAACTTGTTTTAAGCAAAAGAGTAATTCTTATTGCAAATAATTTTTTTTTTTTTTCAAATAGCTCGAAATGAATCTTTTACGTTATAATCTTATACTTCAAATGGATAACTTGTTTTAAGCAAAAGAATGTTTCTTATTGCAATATATAATTTTTTATTTTTCAAACAGCTCCAATTGAAATTAAGGATAGCGGAACATATACAACAGATCAAGTACTCTTCTAGAGCCTTTAGATTACATGGCCGGCCTTGTCAAGTTCCACACAAACATAAATAAACGAAAAGGGAAAAAGAAAAATGAAAAAGTAGAGGATTAAAAAAAAAAAAAAAAGAAGAAGATGAAATTAAAAATCTCCAGCACCGAGGATAAAACAACACCGGAGAATTATGAAAATTCATATTTATAAAAAGTTACTAGTTATTAAGACCTAATCTATATCTAAGAGTTTCTTCAACATTTCATTTATTCAAGGGTTAAATCCATTACTATGGCCCTCATTCTGCTTCTTGGCATCACCATTACTGTAAACTCCATAGCCTTGATCAATCTTCTGAGGCTCATCATCCATAAACCTCTTCCAGAACCAATGCTGCTTCCACACCCTCTCCGTCATCTCCTCGATCGGGATATTCTTCGTCTCGGGCAGCAGGAACAGCACGAACACCGACATGATAAGCACCCAGCCGGAGAAGAACAAGAAGATGCCATACTTGAAGTGGCAAAGCATGGAGAGGAAGGCTTGTGCTATGACAAAAGTGAAGAGCAAGTTGACGCAAACCGTGACGCTTTGCCCCGCCGAGCGAGTCTCCAACGGGAAGGTCTCGCTAGGGATTAGCCACCCGAGAGGCCCCCAAGACCACGCGAAGGATGACACAAAGGTGCAGACCATGACAACAACGAGGATCGCCCAGCCCTTGCCTAGGTCATTCGAGGTGTCTGTGACCTTGATTCCTAGGACAATTGCTATGACAACTTGGGCCAAGAACATCTGAACTCCGGCCTCCAATAGGAGCATGCGACGCCCTACCTTGTCGACCGAGTAGATTGACACAACGGTGGAGAGAACGTTAACAGCTCCAGTTATCACGGCTGAGTAAAGGGAGGCGTCACTGCCAAACCCTAAGGTGTTGAACAAGACCGGCGCGTAGAACATGATCGCATTGATACCGGTGAATTGTTGGAAAACCTGTAGCAAAGATAGATTAGGGCATAAGTTAGGGCAAAAATGCACAACTATAGAAAATTTCAAAGAATGATCTTATAAGTTGCACATAAAAAATTGTCCGTACTTGTGAAAAATAATAACTGACGTATAAGTTGGTATTAAAAAGTTGAGAAATTTACTTGGAGGGAGACGGCAATGACAAGTTGGGGACGGTTGCGGCGCTTAAGGAGGTTCTTGAAGGGATGCTTAACTTGTTGGGCAATTCTGCTGGCCTCAACGAGTTCCAAGTACTCGGGTTCGATGTTGTCGGTACCGCGGATCTTTCTAAGCACGGCTTTGCCTTCTTCATGGCGACCACGCTCTATCAGACTGTTGGGAGTGTCCACCACCAACAGGGATCCTATGGTCAGTAGACCAGCTGGGATGCCTGCCAAACCAAGTGACAGCCTCCAACCCCATCCCCCTTCAATCCTGTTATTTTTTAAGAAAAAAATTTTAATTAGCAATAATAATATTAGACTCCCCCCTAGGGCTAACTTGATATACAGGGTTTAAGATCTTAGGTGTCACGTTCAAATCAGATCTTCTTTTTCAAATTAATAAAATTAGTTACCATTGGATCACACACCATATATATATGTTAGACTGTAAAAATTATGAATGTAAAGCAAGATTAAGTTATATATGGTTGTAAGTATAATTTAATAATAATTTCATATCTGACTCAACTACAAGGCGTAGAGATAAAATACATCACCTCACGTTTAGAAAAAAAAAAAAAAAAAAACTGAAATTATGTTGTATGTAATTGGGATGTCACATATCAAAGATTGTTCAAGGATTTGGCCTTAATTCATCTTATGTCACGAATTTGAAATTCTTTGCTCATTCTAATATGAAAGCAAGTTTCAACGGTTTAGTTACTATTATTAATATTCAATTTTTAAGTTGCTGAAAATGTGCTCAAGTGGCCTATGGAAAGCTAACAACTTTAGTAGTGTTACGTTTCTTAATTGGACTCATGAGAGCTTAACAAGTCTAATAATATGAACTAAGAAATATAATAGCAATCAATAATAAAATAGAGTGAAAAAAAAAAAAAACTTAATGGTCTAAATTCAAGTAGACCAAAGGTTGCAAGTTTTATTTTGTTAATCCTCTAGCCTTCGAGATCAGTACTGTCCAAATAACATCACCTTGGTAAAGAAAAAAAATGAACTATTTGTCTACATGCTCTTTATATTTTTCTTGCAATTAATATAGTCAATATTCAAAGGCACAACTTTGGGGAATCCTATGTCTAAGAGTCAACACTGCCTCAATATATTGAACAATAAAATTTTTAAGTCATTTTTTGGGACCCCAACGTTTGATTCCCTAAGACGGGCACGTGTGCACATATATATTTCTTTTATGTGTATGTGTATGTATATGTGTGTGTGTGTGTGCATATATATATATATATATATGTCACCATTTGAATTGCGACTTTTTTGTCTTCAAATATGAACTGTCCTGATTTTTATTATTATTATTGTTTGCTACCTAACTAAGATACTCCTATTTTTATGCATAGTATAATAAAAAAGAATCGTTTCACTAGAAAACACTTGAACAAAGAAATAAACAAATAAAAGAAGAATCATTATTTCACTGATTGTTATTTATTTATATAAACGTATAGACATATATATATATATATATATTAAAATAACCAAACAAAAACAAAACTGAGTTTGACTTACTTGGCAGTGCCATAATTTACGAGGTTGGCAAAGAGAATTCCAATGGTAACATTGAGCTGAAATAGTATGTTTAATCCTCCACGTATTCTTGTGGGTGCTATCTCTGAAAGGAAAAGGGGAACAGCCTGCAGTTTACATGAAAAAAAAAAAATTTAAATTAAATCTAAATTTTATTACCAAATCATGTTCACAAACACATCATAAAATTAAAAAAAAAAAAAAACAGCCTGCTCAAAGAAAATTCTGGCTCTGTCTAATAATTAATTTTTTCTCAAGAACCAATTATTAGTATGAGTCAACATACATGTGAGACGAAAAATCTGACTAACTATTATCAAATCAAAAGTCCAAAAAGTGTCATCATGGTTTGAGAAAAGGCATTACAAATTTTCTAGTGGAAATTATCTAGTGGAATAATTAACATATTCAAATCTCTAATTTGGAATAATGTAGTACTAGTTGTTATAAGCAACTAGTTTACTTTAAAGTTGCAGAACAGAACAACATGCTTCATTTATAATAAGTCTGATCACATGGGCCATGCCAAGTTGTGCCTTTTACATTATACATATATGTGTGTGTGTATACACATATATACATATATCTATATATATTATACGAACATCCCTCCCAGGCGTTTCTTGGGTAAGGACATTGAAAATTTTGGTCCAAGTAAATATATATAAAAAAGAAAAAGATTCTAAGATAAACAATTCAAAAAGATTCAACCACTATATGATGGGGAAAGAATACGTTGGAACAAAAAGTGGTCCAACTTGATCACGTTATTCAAACAGTGATTTTTTTTTTTTTTTTTTCTAAAGTAGGTTTATCAACTTTGTCTGGATAATTCCAAGCTACGTACACCTTTTCATATAAGATATATTGTTCTTTTAAAATTTATCCAAAAAATGAAATTAACAAAAAAAAAAAAAAACATATTCACATGGAAAGGAACGTCCAACCTTGAGAATTTTTAAATGCTTGATAAAGAAAAAGAGGTTTATTGAAAACTAGTGGATGACCAAAAAATTATGACTTCTGATTTGATAATAAGCATGCTTTAGGGGTCCGAAAAAAGTGAGGTCCATGTCCTTAATAATTTATTAATTTTTTAGTTAATAATTGAATAAAAAATGTATTTAGAAAATATCACAAGATCTATAAGGGCCCTAGTTGGAAAGAAAAAAAATATATAAATTTAATTGCTTACGAGATGTAAAGCAAGTTTTTGACTAAATTATGACACCTGTGACTGTAGTTCGTATTTATACTTATTACCTAAACAACTACTATTCCAACCATTTTTTAAAATTAAAAAATATATACTCTATAACAAAATTTTGACAAAATGTATAGCAGATATGCAAGTAGTAATGTGTAATTTTAAACTACTAAATAAAGCTATATATTTGAACATTTATATCAATCATATGGTATTAGAATTGTTATTGTTCTAATGGTAAGAGTGAATAATTCTATTCATTAAATAGGGTATTAATTTGCCTAATTGATCAAGATAACAGATCACCTAATTGGTATAATAATTAAAAAAAAAAGTTGGTAAGTAGGGATTTCTAGGCTCTAAATAGAGTAAAAGTTTGTTGGGTTGAAAAAATTAAATGCAATATGATCTGACACTTGGTGGTCCCCAAAAATAAAATTGATAGTCACAATCAAATAATGACACATAACATACTTAATTACTCGTTTTAATATGATCTGACACATGACGGACCTAAAAAATAAATTGAGTCACAATAAAAGGATGACACATAAGATACTTAATTGCTCGCTTTAAGAGACAACCATAGGTACAATTATCCAAAGTAAAAGTTGAGTTGCAAAAAAATTTAAGTATGATGGTTGTCTATTTCGGTTATAGGTCGGTGAGTTTGTGGGTCCAATTTAAATAACAGATCATGAAATGTGTGTGGTTGAATTTTTTCCCTTTTTTTTTTTTAAATAATATGTTTGGTTGTCAAGTTCTATTTAAACCAAAAAATAAAAATGAACAACAACAACAACAATATTATTAGTGGAGAAATTAAAATGAAACGAACCTGATTAGCAAAACCAACACCACAACCAAGTAAGAGCCTGCCGATGATGAGCATGGCGAGGTTGGCGGCGGCAGCGTTGAAGATCGTGCCGACGATGAAGAAAACTCCGGCGATCAACATGGTTAGTTTTCGACCAAGCTTCCTAGTGGTGTAGGAGGCAAAGAAAGTAGCCGTTAATCCGGCGAGGTATAACGACGACGTGAACAATTGTAGGCCTTGGTTGTCGTATTTGCAATAATTGCTATCATTTTCCTCTAGCGTTTTTCTATAAACGACAGGAAAGAATTTCTTCAAGAAATCGGGCATTGAAGTAACGCCACCTGACAAAAAAATAAAATAAAACAAAATAAAAATTAATTTATGTCAAATTATTTTTGTTAAAAACGACATTTTATTTACACAAGAATGGTGAAAGAAAACAACACCGAACGTGCGCACATGGCGTAGGATAGCATAAACAAGCAAATTAGATATTCTGCAATGTCAACGGCTCTGATTAAGCTAAAAAGAACTTGAGTTTACAAAAATACCCCTGTCACAGGGACAGGCCAACTGGCAATCTTGTAGAAATCATAAGCAAAAAAGGTTTCTGGGTTCCAACTTTGGAGGGAGAGATATCCACTTTTCATGGATCTGACTGTCTTTTCCCTTTTTTTCTTTTTTCTTTTTCTTTTCTTTTCCTTTTTTTTTTTTCCATGTCTTTCACGTACAGCAAATATTTTTATTATGAAAGAACAGTTTTATTTTTTCCTTTTAATGTCACTTTGGCTGAACAAACTTTCACATAACCAATAAAGTATATTATATATATTTATATTTTACAAAACATACGACACCAATGGGTTTTTTTTTTTACCCCCCCCCCCCCCCCCCCCTTTGAGATAATAACCGTTTAAGGTTAGAAATAATTAATAGCATTAATTTCCATAACGACTGGACCAAACAATATGCCTTAGTTGGCTAACAACGACAAATTTTGATAACTGAAATTAAGTCCCAAAATAATGAGATCTAAAATACAAACCAAAAAAAAAAAAAAAAGAAAAGAAAATCTACGTGAGAAAGAGGATTATATTGAAGGGACCAAAATAACCTGAAATACCGACGTCGTAGCCAAACATGAGGCCTCCGGTGGCGGCCATGATGCATGAGATGATGACGATCGGCGTGATCTTCGCCTCGAATTCTGTCCCGGCCGAAGCCACCGACAACCCTCCGGCAGGCATGTTGTTGTTGTTGTTGTTGTTGTTGATCCAAAAAGCTCCAAACAATTATATCAAAAGCCTTAATACTAATATATATATATATGGTATATATTTCAATATATATAGTAGTTAATAGTAGTATTATAAGAAGAAGAAGAAATGGAAGAGAAATAAGTGATAAAAAGAAGTTGGAAATGGATTTGTGGAAATAATGTGGAGGAGAGGAGTGATGTTTATATAGGCAAAGGGAGGGAAGAGAGAGGGACATGAAAGAGCACGAGATAGTCTTGAGTCAGAAATGATGTGTTAGTGGGAGCCACCGTTAGATCATTACACGTGTTGATTTCGATGGCCAGCCTAGAAAGTCAACGTCTCCTATAAGGCTTTCTTATTATTATTATTTTTTTTTTTTTCCTCTCTTCTTTCCCTTAATTTGTAAGATAAGCAATGACTTCAGATAGGGAAAAAAGGGTAAACAAATTTAAAAATAATAATAATAAAAGAACTTCAGTGTTTATCAAGCCATGAAAAAAAAAAAAAAAAGGAAAGCAATTCTGGCTTGTGGATATAATTCTGAAATTAATTATTTCCTTTTTAATTTGTTGTGACTAATCAGTCCTTCCGTTTCAACAGAATTTGATTTTTTTTTCCCACCCCACTATTTGCAATAACATGAGGCATTTATTTTTTGTTGGAAAAATTAAACTATAAATGTGCAATTAATTACTACCTGCAGTATTTTAAATTATTTTTTTTCATGTATTTTATTTCAGACTGAATGTATCGCATGGACTAGGTTTACTTGTATTGGTAAAAATATATCCTATATTCCCCCAAAAACAATATTTTTTTCCATATTTTGTGGAATATTGATAAAAGAAGAGGCTGCATCTAGTCAAACAAACATTTATTTGAAATATGTGAGAAGAGTCCGCAGAAAACTTTTAATATAACTTGTCAAACAACAGTGTAATAAGAGTATACACACATTCAATAAATAAGAATAATTAAACAAATAAATCAATTAGAGATAACTAGAAAAATCTTTTGTCTTTTAAGTTCTGTGCATCAATTAAATTTCCTATATAAAAGTATATATACTGAATTTCGTTGTTTTGGGAAATATCTTATTTTCACTATTTACGAATAAAAGAAAACAACAATATTGTTTCATATTTTATTCTATGGTTCAGAAGAAAGTGAAATAGGGAATGTAAACATAAAAATTATAGGTAATTTTACGTCTAATTTTGTTTCGTAGAGTTAAAAAAGAAAAGGTAAAAGAAAAAGAAAAAACATGTCAAAAGTAAATGATTGGTACGTGAGATTATGGAAATTGGCCAATGTGGGTTAGACATTAACTGACGCCACGTTGCAGGAAAAAAAAAGTTTATTTTTTTTTAAGAAAAAAAAGTAAAATTTTTCCTGTCTTCCTTTTTGAATGTCGACCCAAAAAGTATTTGCAACTTTTTTTTTTACTTTTTCTTTTCTGAAAAAAAAAAAAAGAGTTATTAAAGTAATAGATTTAATTAACACGTTATTTGAAAAATATAAAGAACGTGGAAAATTCTAACCCAGAAAATCCATTCACATTTTTCATTTACAATATCGACGTTTCAAAACCATATGATTATTATCCTTTTAGCATCTTCATGTCAAGTGTTCACAAAAAAAAAAAAAAAAAAAAAAAAAGATCAAAGTTAAAGATACTGTTTACTCAAAATATGGAGAAAGAAAGACCAAATTCTTTTTTTCTGGCTATAATACAAAGGAAAGTCGACATCAATAGTAATCATTATTTAAAAAATAATAATAAGACGGTTTTGGAAAAAAAAAAAAAAAGAAAAAAACGAAAGGAATGTGAACACAGAAATATCCCTCACATTATGGTAGAGGACAAATTGGAATTGGCATGTAATATTCAACATATTCTCAGAGGATAAAATTTTGACGGTCCAAATATTAACTTGATCATCTTGATTTTGATCTTCCCCATCTATGATGTATACATACACAAATAGATAAGTTTATATAATATTTGTGTGTGTGTATACATATATATACATATATATGTATAAAGGTTACAGGTAATAGGTTGGCCACGCTAGTTGGAGTTTGCAAATCAGTTAAAAAACAAGACAATTGCTATCCGAATGGAAAAGTATTCGCAACCCTTTTTGAGGCCAAAGGTTTTATTTGGAAGTACAAATGTTCAAACACATGACTTGGCACGTAATTTGTAATTGGTTATCAGTCCACATTATCCTATGATGTCATAAATTAACTGAAATGGACTTGCAAACATTGATAATATATTTTAGTTTTTGCTCATGACATGTTCTTTCCTCTAATTAAACTGCTGTGTGATATGTAAAAATATATCTAAATTTTTTTAAAGTAGGTGATTTATAAGATTGTCCTTTTAAAAATCACTGGATTATTATCCTAATTACAATTGGGGATTTTTTTTTTTTTTTGCTCCAAAATATAAGTTTAAAAGATCAAAATTCTAAATAAGATGGTAAAAAACATAAACATAGCTATTTTATTTGAATGGATGTATTCACCATTGTCACCTTTTAAGTTATTATTACTTGTTGTGGTCCGGTTTTCTTTAAATATATATATATATATATATATATATATATATTGAACTCATAAAATGTTGACACTTGATAGAATTAAACTTCTCGGGACAAACCCGAATAAAAGTGCTCAATATAGATAGTCAGTGAAAAAATAAATAAATAATTTGGTAGATTTATGTTTTAAAAAATTAAGTGGAGGACTTTTTAGAGTAATTATTCGCCTGAAAACAATAAGATAGTTATTAATTGAGTTTCCCAAAAAGATAAAATATAGATCGGGTTCAGAAAATGAGGAATTAATACTAATGATCTTTATCCAACATCAAAAAAAAAAATAATAATAATAGTGATTGGAAGTTTAAGTTCTTTGTTCAAGAGGAGCAATAAAGTCGGACTTAAATGTAAATTATTTCTTGAAATTTCAATAAGTTAACATTTGACTCTGCTTTTATTCTTTTTTTAGAAAATTACCTAAATAATCACATTTTTTCATCTATTGACTAACATAATGTAAACTCCTTCATCTTAATCAACATAATACAAACTTTAGTTTACTTTAGTCTAATTTTATATCATATTAGTTTATATTACTTTTTTATATCATGTTGGTATAATAATATTTAAATTTGTGTTATTTAGGTACTTTCCCGCTTAAAAAATTATAATCAATTTGATTATTTTGCAAATGCTCCTCCCAATTTCCGTGTCCCACTAAATATGTTAATATGTGGAGGACCGAAAAAACAAAAAGTCAAATAATTCCATAAAAAATGTTCACAAATGCTATAATAGTTGCATAATATAAACCCAACACACTTTAAATGTACATCATTACTTTTCCTTTGTTAATACGAAATCATCACCATCCTCATATTGATTAGATATATATGGGTCCACGTGTATATATAAATCCAGTAATGCTGACTTTGTGGTGACGAGGATGACAACAAAAATTTTAACGTTATGATTTCTTTCTTTTTCATTGTTCAATAAAATATGTAGTCTTTTACTTCCCTCCAAAAGAAAAATAAACTAAAGCTCGATCTTTATGTGAAAAAGAAAAAAAAAAAAAAAAAAAGAAAAGAAGAGGACTGAAAAATATTAATTAGGACCCCAAACCAAATTTTGGTTGGTCGGCCTGCCTTGTTCTCTTATGCATGTATATTTATATAAACTTAATGTGTTTCCACATGTGACTTATGGCAAAATTGGATATATGTATATGTACATATATAACCTAAAGTGATAAAAAGCAACAATTACTTTCTAACTTATTATAGTTATCTGTTTGATCTTCAGCAAAAAGCTATACAGATAAATATATATATTTATACATACATACATACATATATATATATATATATATATGTATATTAGTACAAGTGAAGCATCACCTTAGGAAACGTGCAAAACATATATTGTAAGACATGGCAAAGTGATCAAGTGTTAGGAAAAGGTAACATAGCCTCTTGATATTGACTATATATATTCGCTATAATAGCAGCTATTTGATATTGACTATATAAGCGAATAACCATCCATAGATAGGGAATCTTATAAATACAAAGAAAAAATAGTAGGTATCACATACGTTTATTCAATCATATGCACAAGTTAAACAACTTGTAATAGAAAATTCATGTCGATTCTCTTTTTATATTATACATTAGTAGATGATCATTTATTAACATACGAAAACCTTTATGAATAATCATACTCCCAAAATCTTTAATTATAAAAGTAATTGGTCGTGGGGTTGTAAAAGTTCGGTAATGTACAACACAAGATATAGAGTTTGAATATTCTCACTTTAAGTTATTGAAAAATCAATAAATAAACAAATGGCTAGCTAGCTGGCTATATACATGTATATGGGTGTATAGAATCTTTTAACAACATGTCTTTTATTTCATGTTCTTCAACCTTTAAGTACAACTTTTGATGCTCCTTCCTCATGATTTTTTTTTTTTTTTTTTTTTGGTTGCACTTGATATAGACAAGTGATCTCTGTTCTAACTCTAAATTCCCGTGATGCCCTTTTAGAAAGATGAAAGTGAAGACAATTTGAACCGCTCGCCTAATTAAGATTCCAACACCGAAAAGTTGGAGAGGAAAAAAACGATTTTGTCATCTTTTTTTATTTTCGTTTATTTGCTTTTGCAGATGGCGCAATCTTCCACTTTGTGATCATTTTTCTCCAATTGGATTTCTCAAGGATGACGTCGAGTTATGACCAAATGTAAGACTATACATGAGAGGTCATAAACTGGCCACCAAATATGCGTGAGCAAAATTGTGGGTGATATATATATATATATATATATATATATATATGGAGACCACCAAAATTGACTAATCTAAACACTTAATACAAAAAACAAGCTAAAAATATTTAAATGATGTCAAAAACAAAGGAATTAAGCAAATGGTCGCAACATTTATGAATGAGTTTTACGTTTTTTTATTTTTTATTTTTTATTTTTATTTTTTACCGTCATAAACTGGCTACCAAATATGCATGAGCAAAATTGTGGGCGATACGTATGGAGACCACTGACCTCCAAAATTGACTACAAAAAACTTCATACAAAAAACGAGCAAATAAATTGAATTAATGTCGAAAACAAAAGAATTAAGCAACTGGTCGTAACATTTGTGAACGAGTCTTTAACGGTTACAATTTTTTACCTTGTCATAAATTAATTTTTTGACTAATTAAGTACGAAATTTGTTATAACTGTTTAATTTATATTATGTGGTTAAAATAACGATATATTCACCATATTGAAGTAGATGAGAAGATAAACGTAATTAAGCATAAAGTTAGGCATGCCATGCATATTTATGAGAAGTTAAGCAAAGTTTAATGGTGAGAAAAAAAAAAAAAAAAAAAAAAAGATAACGTAGTAAGCAAAAAAAGTTTAGTTTGGATAAGAATATCAAATTCTACGGTGCATGCAGCTGAAAGTTTGGAACTTGGAACTTTCCAAAGACATGAAATTTGATCACTTTCATTCTTGTACGTTTAGCATACTTAATTCCATTGAAAAAAATAATAATTTACTGCTCATATGCCAACCGATTTATCCTTCTAATCTGCAGGAGTTTGATTAATTAAGTAGGAATTAACATTTAATTTTATATTAATATCATTTCATTTTTCAAAAGCAATTTATATATATATGAAATTATATAAATGCAATACACCAGTATGAAATTACCGTTATACATGTCTGAAAATATTATTAAAAGGAATATATATATATATATATATATATATGTTTGTGAGTGTATATCTGTACATGTTGTGTGAATGCATCATATAAACATATATATATATATCCACATGTACAGGCTGGTGTTGCGGGTATAGTACTCACACTTTCTGCTCCAAATTGTGCTTCCACATTTAAGAATAAGGAATGAGAAATTAGCAAGTATCAATGTTAATTAGTACTTTATGTGCTACCTTATGAATGTTAATTAGTACTATATATATATGTGTGTGTGTGTGTGTGTGTGTGACCTTTCTGTTCGTTCACTTTAAATGAATTTGCTCTAGTACAAATGAGTTTAGTACTCCTCCAACCCCATATGGCCATTACATGTTATAAAAAGCAAAATTACTACATAATAATTGCTCTCGAGAAACGCTATAATAAGGACGAGATCATTAAAATTAAGTGGGCAATTTTCTTTTCTTTTCCTTTCTTTTCTCTTCTTTTCTTTTTTTAAGGTGGGGTTGGGAAGAAATTTCAACCCCATATAGCAAAACCTAAAAAGAAAACATTGTATACCACATATGTAGCAATACCTAAAATCTCCAAATAATATGATCTAGAGAGAGGAAGATTGTTGCCAGTTGCCACAAAATTGCAAGTAATATTTGAAGTCCCGACACCATTTTTCTTTTTTTTTTTTTTTTTTTTTTTTTTCCCAATAGAACCATTTCAGTATGGAGACATGATTTTACAGCACCTTTGGATTGACCCTGGATCCTATATCAGGCCATAGCAACCGTCAACTCATCAATGAGGTCGTTTCTGTTTGAAAATATAATGCTCAACTATTTAATCATTATTTGTGTACGTGAATAGAGAGAGAGAGAGAGAGAGAGAGAGAGTGGAAATACAAATATTCAACGGACGCTTTTTTTTTTTTTTTTTTTTATAAGACAATATTCAAATAACACTTGCACTTTCTTATAGTGCTCTCTGGCAAGTGATGAAAATAATGAAAAGATAGAAAAAATAAATAAAGGGGAGGGCTGCGGTAGAGATCTTCTGGGGGTTCTACCGGTAAAACCTCTTTTTCGACCGTTAAGATTTAATCGAACGGTTCAAACATTGATGGTGTACGATATTTATCATCAACGTTTGAACCGTTCGATTAAATCTTAACGGTCGAAAAAGAAGCTTTACCGGTAGAGCCTGAGCAGCCCTCCCCATAAATAAAAATCATGACATAGAAGAGAGAGAGAATAAGTACCGCTAGCTATTTTGCTCTTTAACTAATAAACTACAATTTATCTTAAAAAGAAAAAAGAAAAAAAAAAAAAAGAAACTACGATTTATATATGTGCTAATAAATATTTTATTAAAATTAAAATGGGTTGGATTTGACTGTCGTTTGGTCATTAGTTGTCGTTTACTTCATTAAATACTGGCATGGCATGATATATATGTGTGTGTGTGTGTGTGTCTATAAGTAAGATCTTATGGGTGTCGTTTTCAAATTTTGTACACACTAAGTCTTGTTTTCAAACCAAATAAAAGCAAAATAGATCTATGCTGTAGTCATCACTAAAACGGTAAAACCTATTATATCTTTTCAAAAATTAAAGTCAATATATTTTATCTCATAAAAAAATGTGTTCTTTAATACGTTATCAGATTACAGATTCCAAATTTACATATATTGCTAAATTAATAATATAATCTTAACTGATCTAGAACATAATGCAATTGTATTAAATCGAGATAAACTAGTGTAAATACAAGCATTCAATGAACTACCAGAGTTGTTTGTTATTGCATTGAAATTTGACGTGTGTTTGGTTACACAAGATGTCGTTTTTAGTCTTTCTTTCTATTTCTATGGATAGAAAGTTAAAAAAAAAAAAAAAAATCATCATATAATAATCCATAAATTGAAATAGAGAAGAAAAAGGGGAGGTTTGTGATGATTTTTCAATCTTTTATATTAGGTAATCTAGTATCCTTATGCATGAAAATAATAAATTCGATCATTGTGATCAGACTCTATTATGGATTTCTGACCACATTTTCATAGGGTCCTCTTATCTCTTCCTTCTCCGAGCTCGTGTTATAGAGAATGAGAAGAAGGAACCTAGAAGAAAGTATCAGGAACAACCGGTTTTATTACGGGACAACTTATGATGTTCATATCGATCTATTTTACGCCTCTGCGAGCAAATATTTGAATACCTCATTATTTTACAATAATTCAATTCAAATGTAAATATCAAATTTTTTACATTGTAGAAATCCATACGACACTCATTTTTTAACCTTTACACTGTTCAAAAATTACATTTAACAAAAACTACGTAAACACATATTTTATACATAATTCAAATTCTACATTTAAATGCAAACATTTGAGTTGATTGGACATTTGAATGCAATAATTGATCCATACGAATGCTAAAATAATAATACATCAGTGTGATGTTGTAAAAATAGATAATAAAACAATAGTATTATTTTAATTTCTATTAAATATAAATTATTTTAATTTTAATGAGTTTAAATTGTCATTTTTACTAAATATCCTTATTTATCAGATCATGCATATTGAATATGACCTATTTCGTTAAAAGATTAACAGATTTGGACAGAAAGACTCCAATCACATACATTAAATTTAGGGATTATTTCCTCGAAAATAAAAGAATGGAGAATTGACTTATCACAAGCTTAAGGAGTTTCTTCTTCTTCTTCTTCTTTTCGCTCGGACCACAAGCTAAGGAGTTTGGTGACCAAAAGTGCCATTGTATCAAAATTATGGCTTGCATCAAGGTTTTTTGTATATGTGTGTGTGCGTGTGGATAAATTGCATCTTGTGGGCAAGTTAAAAACTTTGGCATATTTCAACCGATGAAAGATTGAGCAAGTTAATTTCATATAACGTGCCTTTTTCAATGATGTAATGTAACTAAAAGATTCCAAACGTCTCCAAAAATAATAATAACAAATAAACAAATAAAGTTCGATGGAAATTATCAAAATCATACATTTAATTCTTTTATTTGAATCAAAGATTAGTCGATACCAACCCTCGTTTAATAAAACGAACAAAAAGAGCTAGACGCCGAGGGGTACCAAAATCTATTCCTCCCAAAAAAAATAAAAAATAAAAATAAAAATAAACCCCCCGAAAAGTCTAATCATGTTACGACAAGATTTAAACCAAAAATTCAAAGTTACCAAGAATTCCAAATCATAAGGGTAGAGAAACTTATTCAATCTTAACCTATCACTATTTCATGTGATGCAAGCTGGTAAGAAGGCATAGCAAAAAGAACTTATTTTCCGCCTAATACAACAAAAAACAAAAAAAAACAAAACAAAACGAAACGAAAGGAAAACAAAATTCTGTAAATTACTCAAAAACAAAGCACTTAGCGTTCTTCCGCTTTCTGGGGCTGCAATCCCCAGTTTGTTATATAATCAATTAAATTTAAAAAGGAACGAACAAACACATTGGCATCTCTCATATGTAAAAAACAAAAGCTTTTTAAACAATATACATAGTGAAAAGTAACCTTTTTTTCTTTTTTTATTTGTTGTTGCATACCATAGCAGCTCTTACGCATTTCGAATCTGGCAACAACTCGATTGCTTGTTAAAGAAGAAACCTCGTAAACGATTGCACTGACCTCAAGAATCCATCGGTGTTTCCAGCATCGAACTCCTTTTCAAAAAAACTGGTTTCCTGCACAACAAAAACTGGAATTCCAGTTCCCTCGCTCTCAATACAATTACGTTTCGATTTCTGTTGGAATCGGTTTGCTGCGGGTTTAGAGGGATCAAAGCATTTTCCAGAAGAAAATTTGGCAATTTTGGCTTCAACATCTTTTACTAGAAATGCACAGAAGTCAGTCGAGTCACTTGGTATCTTACAGGAAAACAATCTCTTCCGGTGGCGTTTCATCTGAAAAATTCTCACTGAATCTTGAAAAGGTTCTTCAATTTCACAACCAACCTCCACTCTTCATTTGATAAATCGTCCTAAACATGTCAAACAACGGTTAGAAGAAGCAAAAAAAATAGACAAACAAATAAGTGAAAAAAACACAGGCATTATGCACATGGAGTTAAAGGAGTAGGTATGTCAAAGCTTTCTACTTACTCGGTAATTAGCCTTCAGCAAATCAATTGACCTTCTGGATATATGGCTGACAAGCTCATCCTCTATCTCAAAATGCCGGCCGAACATTTTCTGCTGCTCCTCGGGATTGCTACCAACAATCTGCAAGACACAAGAACAAAACGGCACTGAGTCCAATTCCAGCTACAGGATAGACTTGCATAATAACCAAGAAAAACTCCTAAACCTAAAATATTTAAATTTACATCGAAGGTAATGTGTTCCATACCTTAATGGCTACCTTCTGCCCTTTCTTGGCTATATCAACAGGTTTATGGTTATTTTCAATTGAAGCAATGCGACCGATATCAATGAAATCCCTTTGAGGAATACATATTGGAGTTCCAACCTACACAAAAAGTAAAATTAGAGTCAATACTGGTTTAACACGAAATAAACCAACGTTTATAAATCTTACAACAAATTAGAATTCATTTGGTGTCTCATGCAGTTTTTATAGGCACTCAAAACAAAGAATAGAGTACAGAATCCAGAAACAACAACAAATTGGGTTGCCAATTTCTCCCCGTTAGCTACAAGGTCTGGGATTTGGCCAAAATATATAGTTAACATGGACAAGAAAGCCAATCACGTCTTACTGTCTATGATGAATTATTTTGTGAGAAAAATCTCCACAAGATGAGGGTTAATTTTTAAAACCCCCATTACTTAAAATTGAAGGAAAACTCTTCCAAGTGAACGTCTATATATATATATGTGTATATATATATATATATATCTACGAGCACAAAGAAAGAATAACTACACTCCACTCAACTTGTAAAAGCACAAACCAACGAACTTAAAAGAACCGGAGTAACTTCTAGTCGCCACCAGAATCTCCTTTAGACTTGATTTTTCCTACTATAAAAATCGTATTGAACTTTATCCTCTTACCCCATCCAAACTAATTATGACCTTAACATAGTCATCTAAAATCAACGAAAACAAAAACAAACTGTAAATAATTAAGTACCTTAGCAATGCCCTCAAGAACGTCAACTCCCAAGACAATAGGATCCTTCTTATTGAAAATGCAATTTGGTAAAATATTGAGAACACAGGGGAACACTGCTTCCTCTGCCGTTTCCCTCTTCTTTTCTTCCTTGATGTTGTCTATATAGGCCTTAAACTGGTCAAACAGATGATAGATTATATCGGCAATAAAAATCTTGACGCCCAACTCATCTGCAAGTTCGCGGGCCTCTGGTGTTACTTTGACGTCAAAAGCCAAAATTGTGGCGAACTCCTTTCTCTTTTCTAGCATCACACTGGCCTTCATGATATCCTTCTTATGTACAGGGCCTATACATATACCGCTAACAGGAATACTCACTTCTGGAGTCTTTAAAAACTCCAACAGTGCTTCCAAGGAACCTAGAGTAGATGCATGTACACAAACTCCTTCACCACTCTTATCAATCCTGCTCGTAACCGACTGCACCTCTTCCATGGCTGCTTCCTTGATATCATCCAAGTCATCCTGAGGCCCCACCACGTAGAGACCACTCCCAGCAATAGCATGTTCGAGGCCCTGCGGTAATTATTTAACCGAAAATCACTTGACCAAACAGGACATAAAAAACATCACCAGAATTAGGCTCAACTTCATTCTAGAATAATCACCTGAGCTGAGATCTTAATTCCCTGTGCAGCCTTGATTTCCTTGTGATGCAGATACGTTCCCTAACATTAAAACACCAAACAAAATCATCCAACGTGTTTCAGAGATATTATCCGAGATCAACAGACATAAGCATGCTATTAATATTTTTCTTAATCAAAATTACGGAAAAAATATTTTTTTGACTTTTACATTTAGAAGCTAGTCTAATTGAGAAAAGAAACTTTGCACATCACACTGGGACATTTTAAGTCAAATTATTCCACATGAAACATGGCTGTGTATGCGTGAAAGGCTGAAAACATAAAGACCGGTGGAAGCTAATCCAATACACAATTTCTATCAAGCATCATCACAAAAAAGGGCTGGATTTCACTACAAATGGAAAAGAAGGAGAAGTTGTTCCATGCGTAACTGATAATTCCACACCTGACTCCACCACAAGGTGTAAAGTTCGAATCCCCCACCCCCAAAGTTATTAAAAAGAAGAAGAATAGAAGAAAAAACAAACAAACAACTAAAAACAAAAACAAAAGAAAACAAAACGAAACACAAACAAGAAACAAAAACAAAAAACAAAGACAAATCAAAACAAAAATTGAAGAACAAAGTTGCATGTTAGAACATGTGAAACGTGGAGAATTTGGAAGTTATTGAAGATTAGGAATTAAAAAATAAATGATTTCATCCCCATTCAAATGATGAAAAGAAGACTTGGTAAAGATGGATTAAAAATCAACAAAGTTGCTAGTAGCAAGAATTCAGGTTGCAGGGAGTCAGCTGTGGAAAGTCTGAGTACAGTTCGAGATATGCAAAACCATAACCAATAAAAAAAAAAAGAGTAAACCTGAGCGGACAAACATGTGTTCTTGGTTGTAAAACTAAAAAGCACCGGAAGAAACCATGAAAAACATGTTCCAAATGAAACTCTAGGCTCTGAGAAGCATAATACAGGACTAGGACAAGGAGCGGATGTGAAATTGGTGGAAATTAATTGTAGTTAAATTTTTCAATCATGGTATATATGGTTATGGGACTGAGTAGATGTGACCTCTAGCTTTCAAATTGAATTACCTTAACCCGGAGCTCTTTCATCGGATGTGGTGTCAATAACGCTCGAATATTTGTAACAATTGGAGCCTTCAAAAGCGAACACATGATAGAAAATTAACAATTAATCCCAAAATTCTTAAATCAATAACAATAACAATGCAAAGGAACACTTATAATGATGCTAATGACTTGGAGAAACTCAAAGTACAAGATTGAAACATTAGTGCTACCAAAAAAAATTGAAACATTAGACTACATTCGGAAAAAGCTTTAAAGAAGCCGACCTGCATGCCACAAACAACTATTTGATCTCCTTCATGAAGCACTCCGTTAACCAAAACAACATCAATAGTTGTACCATGGCCTTCAACCACCTTGACCTCCAATACAGTACACTGACAAAGGGAACAAGTTCCCAATCAGATTTTTCTAGTTTAATTGCCTGAGGGTAGAGTAATAGGAAGTACGGAGAAAAGAAAGCAAACCTCGACTTCATCACTATATGTAAGCTTTTCAACCATAGTTTTTTGTGTCCAATTCACCAATAGCAATAACAAATCCGGAATTCCTTCACCACTGAAATAGTCACAAAAACAGAAAATCAGACAACTAGATGGATGATACGTTGCAGAATAAAGGGAAAACAACTCTTAACAAGATGTTGCGGCCAAAGTCTGTAAATCGTACGTAATAGCACTTGTGGGTACTATAAAGTATGTCTCCCCCATGTCTTTAGGCTTAATCCTATAGTACAGGTCGGTATTCAAGCCCTGCTCCTTGAACTGAGTGATAATCTGATGCACCAAACAATTTTGAAGATTAAACCAGGACAATCAAACAAGGAAAATAGAAAAGAAGATAAAAGGTGGAAATCTCATAACCTGAGTAAGTCTCATATTGAACTCATTTTGCACATCTCTAGATTGTTGTTCTAATTGTCGCTGTATTGGTGCATTACGGCGGGATTTCCAACCATAAAGTCTGTCTACCTGAAAATTTGAAAAATAAAAAGACCATAACCAAAATGAGAATTAAAAACTTGGTGAACTGCAAGATCTATTCAAGATAAACCGTATGGGAACAATTCTCACCTTATTCAAGGCAATAATAAATTCTGTATTCCTCATTTTCAGAAGATTGAGCGATTCTATTGTTTGGGGCTCTAAGCCATGCATAATGTCAACCACCAAAATTGCGATATCACATAGACCTGAACCCCGTGATCTTAGGTTAGTGAATGACTCGTGGCCGGGAGTATCAATAACCAACAACCCTGGGACCTTCAGCGTAGCATCAGCTTTTAGCTCCTTGGTTCTCTCACGTATATTCTCCGCAGGGAAATATGTTGCACCAATTTGTTGAGTAATACCTCCAGCCTCACCTTCCTGGACGTTTGTGCCACGGATACAATCCAACAACTTGGTTTTACCAGTATCAACATGGCCCATGATGCAGCAAATAGGTGAACGGAGGTTTTGTTCAGGCTTGGGTGTGGCATCTGAATTTTGTGCTTTCTTTTTCGATGTAGCATCTTTTTTCCTATTTTTGTCAACAACTTCAACCTCTTCATGCTTCTTTTTATTATCAACCTGAGATTTTACTGGTTCAGCTGGGACAGGTTTCTTTGCAGTAACTGCTGGCTTGGTATCTGCAGGACGGTCTGGAAATTGAAATACAGATACAAAATAAGTTGTCGGAAAAAGAACACTTCTTAAGAAACATAAATATATAGAGTTACACCCATCAGGCAGCAAACAAGTGCATTCCAACAGACTTAAAGATCATATATGTTGACAAACACTCGAAACATAGGAATAAGGAAATTTCGATCTATCATTGAAAGAGATAGAAATAATAAGTTCATTAACTGTACTGAACCTGTTTCACAACCAAAGAACTTAAATGTATAAAATAATATTTAAAAAAAAAAGAGACTAGGCTAGGTGTATTTGTTCCTCAATCTATAGTTAGATCATAGATGCTCTACGTCCGGATTGAACGATGGCAAAAAATTACAGTGATTGCTGCATAGATTTTCAGCTGGGCTTAATTAAATGATCTGAGCCGCCATTATTAATTAAGCAATATTGTTGAAAAAGAAAGGGAAAAAAACATGTTAACGTCCTAAAAAGCAGGTGCACATGGTCAAAATTTCAACACAACTAGCATATTTATAAGATGTCGTAAAAGGAATTATGAGCAGAATCCATGTTCAATTTAAATGCCAAAGGAAGATAATTTAGCACACAGTTATACAACTAATACCCACAACATTTGGATCAAAATACTTGATAAGTTTTATTCTCAGTCGATCAAGAGAAAATAAATAATACAAAGGCGAGAGTTGAGCAAAGGAGAGATCTCCATTCAGGAAATTGGTTATCTAAAGAAATATAAATTCAAATGTAAAAGAAAACAAACTAATTCAATATGCTGTGTTCCAAAGGTAAGGACAATGACCAGGTAACAATAACAGGAGTACCATGAAATCATGTTACTTTGCCAATTATCCACGGTTTTGATGAATTAAGAAATAATAGACATCAGAATATGCAAACCAAAATGAAAATATACTAATGAAAATCACACTATGAGCCTGCTTACCTGCATTCTGAGCATCTGATACAGACTTCTTTAATTCTTTTTTAACAATAGGTTTACTCTCAGAGTCGGCCTCTTCATCAGCAAATGCACTAACAGAAAGATTGACATCATCCCAGCTCTTTGCATCCCATTCATCCTCATCCTCTTCTTCTTCTTCTGCCATCCCATTCTCATTAGCAGCCTCAGAAGCCTCAGACTTCTCCTCAATGTCAACTGATTCCGTCTCTTCAACCTTCTCTGGTTCGATGAAATCCGGCTCAGTTACGATCTCTGGCTGGCTTTCTTTTTCCTCAGCAATTTCAACTGCCTTAGCAGGAGCTGCACCATTTGCTTGCTGGGACGCCAACTTTGACTTCTTTTTCTGATACAACGGTCTTTTGGTCGGTGCACTAGTGTCGCTAGTAGACACAGGCAAACCCCCTGCATTAGAAAGTATTTGGTTTCTCATTGCCTCCAGCCTACGAGCTTCTTCCTTCTGTCTCGCACTCAAAAGTTTGCCCTCCTGTCTCTTCTTTTGCAGCTTCTCCTTTTCCTTCTCCTTTTTCCTGCGCTTAGCCTCTTCTGCTTTCCTCTCCTCTTCCTCCTTCCTCAACCTCTCTTCTTCCTCTTTCCTCAACCTCTCCTCTTCTTCTCTCTTAGCCCTCTCCTCAGCTTCTTTCCGCCTTGCAAGTGCTTCTTGCATCTCCCTGACATGTTTTGGAATCTTCTTATCAGCGATTTTGCCCTTTACTTCATTCTTTTTGGGCTCTGCTACTTCCGTTTTTGTCTCGATTTTTGCAACCTTTATGTCCACAGAAGAAGCTGTTGCTGCTGCAGCGGCAGCAGCTGCTGCCTTCTTCTCCTTTTCTTTCTCCTTCTTTTTTTTCTTTTTCTTCACAGCAGCAGACTCCACACTCTCGTCTTCACCTTCTTTTTCACCATCAACCGGAGCAGCTGCTTCAGTTTGAACCTGAGCTTTCTCCTCTTGGGTTGGAGGAGGAGGAGGAGGAGCAGGCTGTGATACCGAAGGCCTGTCAAGCTCAGCGAGAATCTGGTCCAAATCCTCCTCTTCTTGAGCAGTTCTTCCACCCTTCTTCTTCTTCTTTTTACTTTTCGAGGTTTCTACTACCTCCTCACTCTTATTCACTTTGCTCGATTGCTCAGGTTCAACCACATCTGTGACTTCACTCCCATCCCCAACATCTTCACTTATTTCAGCAAAAGCAACATTGCTTTTCTTTTTAGAAGATTTCTTTTTCCCCGAAAATGAAATCAACGAAGTATCTTCATCCTCCAAAGTGTCATTACCAACTCTAGACGTTTCAGATACAGAGGTGTCTTCATCAATTCCCTCGTCAAGCAATACTGCACCAAACGAACTACCGCCACTCTTCTTGGAACCCTTTGACGACTTTTTTTTCTTACCCAAGAAAGTAATTGGAGCAACATCATCATCCTCCTCATCATTCTTACCATCCTCATTCTCATCCCCATCATCGAGTGCATCAAAACTAGCAGCAATAACCACACTACCGCCTTTCTTTCCACCTTTCGATGACTTCTTCTTCTTTCCTGTAAACTCAACAGCCGGGACTTCGTCATCATCCTCTACCTCTTTGCTCTCCTCCACTGATTTGCCAACCATCTCCCCATCATTATCATCATCAACATCATCAAAAGCTGACGCTGTAAACAAACTACCACCACTCTTTTTTGTCGATTTGGAAGGCTTCTTCTTTCCCGAAAAACTCAGAACCAGAGCATCCTCTTCCTCGTCCTGCTCCTCATTATCACCACCACCATGATCATCATCATCATCATTGTCCTCGTCTCCAAGCAACCCAAAACTCGATGCACTGAACACGTTATTATTCCCACCACCTTTCTTCGATGTCCCCTTCTTCTTACCTGCAAAAACCACTTTCCGGACATCGTCTTCATCCTCTTCAACCTCCTTTTCTACGTCTTCCTCTTTGGGCAGGGAAGCTTTCCCCTTCTTCCCCTTCTTCTTCCCAGTAATAACAACCTTCTCTTCTTCAACTTGGGGCTCCTCAGAGAGCTCGGTTCCAATAGAGTACTCATCATCATCGATAACCAGACCCTTCTTCTTCGACTTCCCACCTGGGTTTTCGTCATCCCCACGAGCATTACTCCCCTTCTTCCGACCCATCGAGATTTCAACGAATTGAGGTCAGTCCGTGTGAGAAAAACCCTGATTCCAAACCAAAAACCAAAATTAAAAAAAATAGCAAAACTACGAATAAATGCAAAATTATATCCCAAAACAGATATCAAAAACAAACAAATAAATAAACCACTGGATTTTTCTCCCCAATTGGCGATATGAATCTAATCGTCAATACAAAATCATAATTCTAGAAACAACTAGGCCCATGAAGAATTTCCTTCCTGGATACGTGGAAGTGTAGGGAAAAGTAAATGTTCTCATTATTCTACAGAGAGAGAGAAACTTACTGAACAAACAGGCGAGAGAGAGAGAGAGAGAGTGCGTGTGTGTGTGTGTTAAGTATTTTTTCCATTACAAATCACACACAAATCAACTACATATGAAACTAACTACTACTAGTTTTATTTCAATAATCAAAGATCAAAAATTTCCACAAAAAAATAAATAAATAAATAAAAGCTCCTAGCAACATATACTATCTAAAAATTACACCATAACACAAAAACAACATATCCAAAGCTCCAATCTAGTAATAATTTTAATATGAGAAAAAAAAATTATGTACATTATCAAACGACAATTTCACATACAATTTTTCTCATTGATTAATACAAATTAAAGAATCCAAAAATTGCTTAAAAATTGCTTGTTTACTTTTTTTCTTTTTTTCTTTTTTTTTTTTTTTTTTTTGTGGACCGAATCAATGAAGAATCCCAGAATTGATTGAAACCCATAAATCAACATTAAAATGAAAGGATCTCCACCTGAGAGATCAGATGGCCGTTGGCAGTGGCTGACGGCGACGGCGGCGAGACGGAGATATGATGGGGTGAAGAATCGGCGGAGGGCAATCGAGATGGCGAAACGACGGCGAGCTCGAGCTCGACCAGAGGTTCAATGGTGACGGCTATGGAGTCTGCAGACGTCAAATTGCGAGGCAGAAAAGCCCTAGATAGCCCCCCTCCTTTTCTCTCTTTTTTTTTTTTTTTTTTTTTTTTTTTTGAAAGAAAACAACGGTGAGTGTCTGCGCTTGTGTCTGGTTTTAAAGTGATTGGGATTTTTTTTTTCCCCCAAAAAAATAAAATAAATTGAAATATTTGAAATAAATGTAAATTTATCAAGAAAATTAATAACTTATTAGATAAATTTTATATACATAATAGATAAATAAATTATTCTCTTAATAAATATGTTATTTACTATTATCTACTCTAAATATTTTAAAATTTTATTTTCATTTTTGTTATCTTCTAAATATATTGTTATTTACTTCTTTCTTCTTTTTTTAATTTATATTTATGAATTATTTTTTTTTTAATTTATCATCAGATTATGTTTATGATTATCATTTCATACAATCATGAAAGTATGTATAATTAGGACGAGGAAATTCAATATTATCCCCACCTCATCTCTTGGGAAAAAATAATAATAAGGTTAAAAACCGTCTCATCAGAAATGGCATAGTAACTATGACCCATCTCATTTTAAAATAAAATAAAAATGGAGGCTATTTAAATTTAAAGACTCAAAGCATTTTAAAAAAATCATCTTTTTAATTCATTTTTATTTCAAATCTATTTTTTCCAGTAGTATTTTTAGATTTAAAATTTTCTCTCATATGTTTTAAGTTTTAAAACTCCATGACCTTTTTCTTTTCATCTCCAACTAGAAAGATTCTTTTATCAATGTGTTGATAATCAATATATGAACAAACCTATACATATACCTATTAGAATATGAAAAAAACTTTGTTAGTTTTGTTAAAAACTAATTTTCTAGTGACTTTCTGGTATTTATTATCTGAATACCATTTAAGAAAGTTCACATTTTTCTTAATTACAAAAATTATACATTTAAATAATATTATTTCTTAAAGAGAGAGAGAGACCCCTCATTTCAAAATAAAGAAAATTTTTCATTTCAAATCAAACATAAACCCACCAAATGGACCCTAAATGCTAACATTTTTTCTATTTAGAGGGATTGGTTTGATGGGTGAAACTAAATGTAATATTTTTGTGGTTAGACAGATTTGATCTGCTTGGTTTGAGTTGTACATATAAAAACAAAATCGATGAGGATTGGGGCTGTCCAAATTAGAAAGACAAAACCCATTTTCAGAGATGAAGTCAGCAAGAAAAATGTATTTAAATAGAAATAAGGGTAGAAAGGTAATTGGAAATTATTAAAAAAAATAGAGAGAAAAGAGTAGATATATTCTGCGGAAGTGGATGTGGAATCTAAAAATGTAATTTTGTGAGAAAAGGAAGTAAATTGCAATGTTGTTAGATTGTGGATGGATGATATGTGTAGGGGTGGTGTCAACTCTCATAGGAAAATAATTTTTTTTTTTTAAAAGTTAAAACTGTTTGTATTTATTCATCTCCTTGTGAGTGATGAAAAAAAAAAAGATTTAAATAATTTCTGAATTATTTAAAGGGCGATAATTTGTGAAATAATGATATGAAAAAAATAATTTTTTTTTTTTAAAATTAAAACTGTTTCGTATTTATTCATCTTTTTGTTGAGAGATAAAAAAATAATTGCCTTAAATAATTTTTGAATTATTTAAAAGATGATGGTTTCATTTTTTTTTTTGTCAATACTAAATTTTTATTTTTTTAATCATTTTAATTATTTTCACCTGATTTTGTTAAAAAACTCACGAAATAATAACGTAAAAAATAAATTTATATTTTTTTTGAAGGAAAATATTTTCTAAAAGAAAAAAATATCCTAATTCATATTAATTAAAAAATAACCCTCCCCTCTCTCTCTCCTCACATATCTCCCTCTCTCCCACATGTTCGACGTCGGGACCCCAAGATCTGTCGCCGGACGCCGGAGGCTGTCTCTCCTCCCGACGCGACGAATGACGAGCCCAAGCCCCACTTGCCCCTCGACTATGATTCGGACCAGATCCCCCCTCCTCTATCATAAAACGTACTCTAACTTGCTGGATAAATTTATTTTTTTTGTTTTTTAATGATGATCTTACGAACTGAATATGTGAAAAATCAGAATATTTGGAACAATTCTATGTAAAAATCAGTTTTTTTTTTTTATTGCAACCCATGTTCTGGGTTGGGGTTGTTTATGCATGTTTGTTTATTTAAGCATGTTTGATGATGCAGTTCAGTCCAGTCCAACCGTCAAATTCCAATCCAGCGATGTAAATTGAATCTCAATCCCTCTGCCTTATTGCACGATAAATAATAATCAAACCCGGTCCATTTCTCTCTCTCTCTCTCTCTCTCTCTCTCCAATTCTCTGTCTCAGTCTCAGACTTTTTTTTTTTTTTTTTTGGTGTCTTCTTTTCTCTCCTTTCTGAGAGCGCGCGCCATTTCAGTTGCGGCTAACGTGCGCCGTTCGGGGACTGCTTACACTGCGATGCCTGAGATGTCGCCGGAGGCGTCCGAAACGACGACGTTGCTGATAAGAATATCGCGCTACAGGAGCGCTTGGGAAAATCCTTGTGACATATTGAACAGGACTTTTTGAAATTCTCTTTTTTTTTTTTTTTTTCACTTTCTTCTCCACTCTCTATTCCAACGCAGCGAACATAATTCATCCAAACGAAGAAGATGATGGAGAGAAGATGAAACCTGCAGGAGGACTCCCTTGTCAACGGAGAAGACGACGGGGAGGACTTCCTGGGTGTGGCCAACGAAACAGCGGGTGAAGATCATCGAAACGGAGCTCGCCATCCCAGCAGCCGGAGAGAGCGAACTGGGAATTGGAGGAGAGACAAATATCCTCAAAGAAGCTGGAATGACCAGTGAGGAAGCGGCGGCGGCGGTGGCCGTGGGCTTGGGGTAAGGGGGTGGTTGGTGGAGCCATTGTTGGTTGTTGGAAGGTGGCTGTTACTGTTGCTGTAGAGAAAGAGAGATGGGAAGTGATTCAAGAGGTTTGCAATTTTTTAGGATCCGTTTGCCATACACACTCAACTCAAACTAAACTGTATATTTTTAAAAAAGTTTTTTATCTTTTCTAAAAAAGTCAACAAAAATTACTATTTAAACTTAAAAATCTCAACTCAATTCAAACTCAACTTATTCACCAAACACCCCATTAGTGTCAGTTAACGCCGGTAGTTAAAATTAAAATTTTTAAATTAAAATTAATTAATTTTTTAAAAATTAATTATAATTTTTATTGAATTTTCAGAAAAATAAAAACAAAACAAAAATCAAGTCAAAAAAAATATAATTTAATTAGAGTTAAACTAATATATTAAATAAAACATTAATTTTTATATGTCTTTTGCTTCAATGTTCAAACCCCATTTTTTTAAAAAAACCTTATATACAGCCCATATTATCAAGGGTGTCAGATATAAAAATATACCTTGTGATTACAGATATAAACTCGATTTAATTTTACATTTGATTTTATAAGAGTTCAAATCTAAGATTCAAACAAAAAATTAAATTAAATTAAATAGACCCCATTGCAACTACTTTATCTCGTTGTGACCATATTTAGCAGGTAAGAAGAGAAGGGTGTAACGGAATTCACATAATTAAAACCTGTGAATGTTTTGGTCTCTCTAATACAAGAGTATAAACTCGAAAAAAAAAATGTACATATATCTGTAACTATATTATAAATGAAAGTTATATTTTTGATACAATTCAAAAATTTTGTCCCTCTATTTTGTCTTTTTGTACTTTTTTTTTTCTTTTTTCTTTTTATTGAGTTGTTTATCTCCTTCTTTGTTTTATTTTTTGTTTTTTTCTCCCCAAAAATTTTACATATTTATAATTGATTCATTAAAAATAATTTTCATTTTTTCAAGGTGTCCTTATATAAAATAAATTTTTTTAAATATGTCTCAATTAATTTTTTTTCTTACAATTTTTCGAATTGTTATATTCCCTTTGAATTACTGGTTACTAAATTATGTTAAATTCTCTAGAAGACTACTATAAAATTAAAAAAAATATATTCATTCTTAAAAAAAATTCAACATCTACTTTCTTTTATTGAAAAAATTAATATTTATATATTTATTTTAAAAAATTAACACAGTAAATCCACACGTACGCGAAGCATGTCCCTAGAAACTAGTAAATAAATAAAAGGAGATTACACGTAGACATATATATATATATATATATATATGAATAAATAAATAAATAAACCTCAGATCTCCCACCTTCTACCGACATATTCCTTTCCCTAAAAATTGAAAGCCATGAGAAACAAAAGTTCAATACTCACTTCGATACAAAGGCAATCAAGGGAAACATAAGAAATGGCACCCCAAAAATCAAAGTGTTCGTCGCTACGAGTTCTTTTATATGTATCTGTGCGTGTATATATATATATTCCACGCACATATAATGAGCTATAATCTTTTTTTCTTTGAGTATTTTATTTTCATTTGGACATTCATCTTATTATATTTATCATTCTAAACCATGAAACTCCACTAAGCATAAAAAGGTACCCAAGCATATTGGGTACAATATAACCTTATAAATTTGTCGTTCACCACAGCAATTCATTTTAAAACAATGATTTCTTTTCTTTTTTTTTTTTTAGTGACATTTTATAACAATGGATTCTTGTATTTGAGAATCAAGAGTAATTATTCTCATAATTTGCTATAATTTGCATTTTGCTATAAAAAGTAAATAAATTTGAAGAAATTGTAGAAAACAGGTTATTATCAAAAAAACAAAATTGCAGAAAACAATGTTGAGGCGTTTTAAGATCTAAATTACATGAAATTTTGATTTTTTTTAAATAGCTATTAAGTACATATTTGACCAAAGGGTTCAGAACCTAGAAAGTATTTTGATGATTTATTAAGAGAATTTTTAATACCCAAAAGAGCTTTCAATAGAAATTCTTAGTTTCATTTTATAAGCGATCAATTACTTTCTTCTTTTCTCCTACAAACCTTAACAATGGAAATAAATTTTCAAAGCAGGAACTCTTTTTTTTTTTTTTTCTAATTACTGACTTTTTTTAAAATTGTTAAAATAAATAGTATATTTATGAAATTGTTACAGTAAATAATATATACAATTAAGTACGTTTTTTTTTTTATCAAGAATATGTTTTTTAGTTAAATAATTTATTTGTTAGTGAACATGATATATATATTTTTTTTTGTCAAGAATATGTTCTAGGTAAATGATTTTTGTAATTTATGTTATTCATGCAACAGAAATCCTTAAAAATTATGTTGTTACTGTTATGTAAGTAGGCCAAAATATGGAATAGTTCACTTGTTTTCGTTTGTTAATTGAACCTTTGGACTTGGAATGAAAAAGCTATAAAATAGAAGACAGAAAGAAAATAAAATAAAATCCGCTGAAACGTGAAAACATGGGTGTAATCTTTCTGGGAATTGAAGAACTAATTGTCAAAAACAAGAAGAAAGAAAGAACAAAAACCACCATTAAACTCCACTAAATTGATTAATTAATTAATCTAAGCAAATTCTAAATAATTAATTAACTAATTTAATCAATTATCACCATTGTCGTTCATGTATCTCTTCCAAAACCAATGCTGCTTCCACACTTTCTCCGTCATCTCCTCGATCGGCACGTTCTTCGTCTCCGGGACCAAGAAGAAGACGAAGAGCGACATGACGAAAACCCAACCGGAGAAGAAGAGGAAGATCCCGAACTTGAAATGGCAAAGCATGGACAAGAACGCTTGTGCAATGATGAAGGTGAACAACATGTTGACACACACGGTGACGCTTTGCCCCGCCGACCGTGTCTCCAACGGGAAGATCTCGGAGGGAATTAGCCACCCTAGCGGACCCCACGACCACGCGAAAGACGAGACAAAGGTGCACACCATGATGACGACGAGGACAGCGAGGCCACGGCTCATGTCATCGCTGCGGTCGTGCAACTTGAGGCCTAGCACCACCGCGATGACGGTTTGGGACAAGAACATTTGGACACCCGCCTCTAGGAGGAGGGCGCGGCGTCCAATCTTGTCGACGGAGTAGATCGAGACGAGGGTTGAGAGGACGTTGACGGCTCCGGTGATGACCGCAGAGTAGAGCGAGGCCTCGCTGCCAAACCCTAGGGTGTTGAAGAGGACTGGCGCGTAGAACATGATGGAGTTTATGCCTGTGCATTGCTGGAATACCTGTAGATATAACAACATTTTGTATATTTAACTTTAGTATTGAATAATAGTTAATAATAAATATATATATATATATATAGCTTTCACATAAAATTTCTTGTATGTTAAAAAAGTCAATTTAATTTTCAATTTAGATTGTTATATGTTATCAGGTTTTATTAGCATTACTTTTTTTTTTAATTTGATTTTGATCAGATTTAATGTTTAAAAACAGACATTGACGGTGTGGTTAAAAAGTATATGTATTGACCTGCAAGAGAATAGCGATGATGAGTTGAGGACGATTTCTACGCTTGAGGAGAGATTTGAAGGGGTCCTTGACCTCCTTAGCGATGCGACTGGCCTCGATGATGTCCTGGAACTCGGGTTCGATATTGTCAGTGCCTCTGATTTTCTGGAGAACGGCTTTTCCTTCCTTCTCATAGCCCCGCTCGATCAAACTGTTGGGAGTGTCTACCACCAAAATTGCCCCCAATGTCAGCAACACTGCCGGAACTCCGGCCAAGCCCAAAGACAGCCTCCATCCCCATCCTTGAATTCTGTTGTTTCATTATGTCATATAAAAAAATATGTTAAAATCTAAAAAAAAAAAATTATAAACATATATAGATGCAGAAAATATGAAAAAGATAGATTTTTTTTTTCTTTTGTGTTTATCGTAATTGTTGATTAATTAAGTAAATGATTTTTTTTCACCAATTAGTATGAGTTAATTTGACTATATGGCAAAGTGGTGACATAATTATCTCTATGAAAATCTATTATTTTCTTACTCTCTCTTTTCTTTTCTATTTTCTTCTTAAAATTAAACAACCTAGTGTGTGGTTTTCTCTTCGCAATTTAAATTACTATGCTTTTAATTTCCTTTCACTTTTCACCTCTATCAAACACAAAAACAAACAACTAAACAAATTAAATTGAGACATAATTTTGCATTATGTGACATTAATCAAGACGAGGGTACTTACTTAGAAGTGCCGTAATTGATAAGGTTAGCAAAGAGAATGCCGATGGTGACGTTAAGTTGGAATAGGATGTTAAGCGCTCCACGCAACCTCGTGGGTGCGATCTCCGATAGGAACAATGGCACGGCCTGTAAATCACAACATTTTTACGTGACTAAATCTCACCGACAACGTAAATCAAAACCTTGTGATGACTAATATACATTTAGTACGCGTAGTAAAAGTTTACCTGATTAGCAAAACCGACACCACATCCAAGCAAGATCCTTCCAAGAACGAGCATGATGAAGTTCATGGCTGCAGCATTGAGAATTGTGCCAACTATGAAGAAAATCCCGGCAATGAGCATGGTGAGCCTCCGCCCGAGCTTTCTCGTCGTGTGAGACGCTCCGAACGTAGCGATCAGAGCAGCCAGGTAAAGCGAAGACGTAAAGAGCTGTAACCCTTGGTTGTCGTATTTACAGTAGTTGCTATCCAGGCCTTTTTCTTGAGTCCTCTTGTACACAACTGGGAAGAACTTCTTCAAGAAATCAGGCATAGATGTAACGCCCCCTACACATGTTACATATTCAAAAAATACAGTCAACATATATTGACTAAGCTTGCACCTCGCGTACGGGTTTGTAACAAAATTTTAAGTTAAAATTGATTGACTTTTCAGGAAAAGAAAAAAAAATATATGTAAAAATTGAGATAATTTTGGATTCAAGGAAATTGGTTAGGGTAACAATTAAGATGTATCATAATAAAATTCTCTGATTCTCATACCGTGTTAGAATAATGAAAATTTTACGTGCATAATTGAGGATTACCTGAAATGCCGATATCGTAACCAAACATGAGACCGCCGGTTGCAGCCATGAGGCAAGAAATGATGACAATAGGTGTGATCTTCGCCTCATAATCACCTCCGCCGGTTCCCGCCACCGCAAATCCCCCCGCAGGCATGGTTTCGATTCGATAGTCCTTAATCAACTACTAAACCAACTAAGAAACTCCTCAAAGACACCCTCTATTGAGTAATGTAGGGGAATTAGAGGGAAAACGACGACAAGAAAAGAAGAAGAAAGACGAAGGAGAGGAGAAGATTGAAATGGTGAGCAAAAAACAGGTCTAAAGAGTTAGATATGCACATGAATGGAAGTGAAACACAATACATATATATATATATAGATATGTAGATATATAGATATGGGATATGGGATGGGGAAGACAGATCAGAAAGAGTAATTAAGGATTAGAGTGAATAACGTAAAAAATGGACGGTCTACAAGGCAATAAAGCTCAAAGATGTAGCAAACTTAATTAGGTGAGCTGGCAATTACAACTTAATTAGGGTATAAATTTAGATAATTAACAGGATTAATGATATTTACGTGTAGGAAATCACTGAATTTTTACCATATTTAGTGATAAATTATCCACTTATCCAGGCGTATTTCGGTCATGAATGGTAACAGTACAAATGAGACTTTTTTTTTTTAAATTAATCTACATTTTATGCATCTCGTTTTATTTATTTATTTTTTCGAGTAACTAAGTCTATATATAGGAGAATTTTGTTACCATTAATTTACGAGAATGGCTTTAAAAGATTTACAATATATATTGATTTGCAGATCAAAATATCAAAAAGCAAACAAATCTTCTCGAGAAAAAAAGTTGTATTAACTATAAATAAATCATAACTCAAAATTGTTTTACTTCTTTCTATATATATACGCCTTTATTGATAAGAATTTAAAGAATGGAAAGTTAATTCGACAAAAAAAAATGGAATTAAATTATACGGAAATAAGTTTCAGAATTACCATAAAAGCTTTCGTGAGGAACTATATTTCTTAGTCTGATATTTACTTTCCTAAGAAATTAAAAGGATTCGGATTAAAATATGTGTAGTTATAAAAATGCCTTTATATGAAAGGAATAATAATTTAAAATAATCGTATATTGAATAGAGATATCAGTTCCTAGTTTTTAAAATAAGATATTTATTTCCGTAGATATAAGTGGAAGACAAGTTATCACCTATCAAGGATTTTAACTCCATATTTTTAGATGAGACGGTGACAGATCTAATTTTTATTTTAATAGGGACATAACAAAAGAAAAAACTTAAAAAAGAAAAATTTTTCATGCTATTTTGATCAATGAACATAAATTTACATAAAATTTTGAAAAAAAAAAAAAAATTTACATAGCTACTTGTTGACTGTCAAAATTGATGATCTCAATTAGGTGGGAGCAGGTAAATCCTTACAATAATTTTCCATCTTTTATCTTATAAAAAGCTTATCATAAAAAATGAAAGGAAAATTTTTGAGAACTATATTGAAAGAAAAAAGTGAGAATCAAGAAGACGAGTGAGAATAGAAATAAAGCTACTCTTATGAGGTTAGTATTTTGAGGGAAGGTGACAAATAAAATTAATATTAACAATATGATAAAAAGGATGAGGAAAATGACAGCTGTACTGAAAGTTTGAAGGTTGGCAACCCAAGTTAATATTGATATTTTGCTAAAGAATATTGAAAAATATTTACGAAAAGGTTAATATTGATCATAAAAATAAATTCAAAAAGAAGGAATTCGATGAAGTTATTTGATTTTGAACAAAAAAAAGTGTTAAATTTATAAAAATCAAAAATAAAAAAAAATAAAAAAGAGAGACTTAGACATTTTTTATTATTATTTTGGTATGAAGAAAATTAATTAATTATACACAGTCGAGAACGTCAATCCATTTATTAAAAGGAAAATAATAATTATTGGAAGTTTAGGGATGAGGTTAAGTGAGGCACTGGTTAAAATTTGAATGAAGCACAAATTAAAATACACTATTAAAGTAGGACAAAATAAAATTAAAAAAAAAAAATCCAATGGGAGCCCGTACCCATCGATCCACGACTGGGATCCACATAATTTAATATTGAAATATGAAAATAAATATCAAAATTTAAAATTAGGAATTTAATTCCCTTTTATCGAATTAAACTCCTGATAATAAATATTGCGCCCATGAGAAAGAGACGCACAAAATAAGTGGATTTTCTTAAATCTTATTATCAATTAGTTAATGTTCATTTAGTTTGAGAATAGCGTGATAGACTTGTGAGTCCTTTAATCTGTTCACTTTTATCTTCCATCTACTTTTTTCTCATATCAAACAATCTACATTTTAATTTTATCATTAAAAATTGCTCTACTCTTATTTTTTTCTCGCAATTTTATCACCTCTACCAAACATAGTTTTTCATTGTTTAAGCATTAGATCATTATTGGTTTGTATGGTTACACGACTATTCGGGTGCAAGCAGTTGAAAGTTTAACTATTTCACAATAATTTAACTCAAATACAAATCTTAAAATTTTACTTTTTAGATATACGTATCACACTCATTTTTCTATCTTTACATTATTTAAATGTTTAACAAAAACTATTTAAACACATAATTTATTTGTAAAACAATTTAAATTTATTTTATTTGAATTCAAAAACTAAAGTTGACTGAACATTCAAAGCAATAATTCATTCAAATAATTACAAATGGTAATTAAAAGAAGACTTAGGGTCCATTTGGTAAATAAGTTTGAGTTGTAAATTTTAAGTTTTAATAGTAAATTTGTGTTGACTTTTAGAAAAGACAAAAACTTTTTAGAAAAGACAAAAAAATTTTTCAAAAAAAGACAAAAACTGATATGAAAATTTTAGTTTTAGTTTGAGTTCCAAATGAAGCATTAATGAGTAGGAGAAGGATGTCATCTTTTCCATTCAAATGACAATAAAGGGAATTTGGAATACCATCTAGAGTTGGAGTTTTGGAAATATTTTTATTGAATATAAGTGAATGTTTGGAAGTGTGCATTTAGTTAATAGTAAATTGTGATAGTTAAAAAATGTAAAAAATTTAAATATAATCGGAAAAAAAGAGTAATATGGATCTTATTTCATTTTTGTTGTAATTTTATATTTTGATTTGAAATCATAAAGTCATGGGTTTATATATTTGAGTTTCTTAAAAATGAAAAATAAGATTTGGTATTTGGAGATACTAATAGTAAAATTGAAGTAAAAAATTTTTTACGAAGTGGTGGTTCCAAACATTTTGAATTACTTGTCGTTTACTGTTTGAACTTAAAAGGAAAACCCATGACGTTAATTGGTCGTTAAGTTGATTATATAAACAAACGACATGAAAATTACACGTGGTGTACCACGCACAACATGTCTGTTTTCTCAAACGACAGCGAACACCAGACAACAACGATATTTTGTTGTCGTTTACAAAAAACACTTATAAAACGGCTGTCAATGTCTGTCTTCTCAAACGACTGGGAACACCAGACAACAACGATATTTTGTTGTCGTTTACAAAAAACACTTATAAAACGGCTGTCATATGTCTGTCTTCTCAAACGACTGGGAACACCAGACAACAACGATAGTTTGTTGTCGTTTACAAAAAACACTTATAAAACGGCTGTCGTTTACTATTGAGTGGACTGAAAACTTTACAATAGAAACATGTCGTTTCCTCAAAATTTGTCGTTTTTAAAAATGTCAAAAAAGGGCGTAAACATTCATAAGCTTATAGCGATATTGGTAACAACTATCAAATAACTTTTTTTTTTCTTTTTTTTTTGCTGGTTGGTAACAAATAACAACTGAAAAAATACATTTCTACATTAATAATTGTTTATTTTATTACAGACCGAAATACCAGATCCATTCATTTCTATTTGATCAAAACACCAAATCTAGAAACATGAGTAGTTTTATGCTATCAACGGTTAGTTTTTAATATGAACAATCATATAGAACATTTTTAAAAAGTTAATCTAACAACTAAATTTACTAAACTTACAACTATTGTGGATAATAATAAACAAAAGGGCGGTTTTTAGAAACTAAAAAAAAAACTAATAATTAGGCCATTCTGAGCTTGTTTAATATAATTTACACTTTTACTTTTAGCCCGTAAAAAATAGAAATAAAAACTATAAGTTTTTAATAAGTGTTTAAGAATCACATTTTAAAAGAGTTTTTAAGTCAAAATGACTTTAAAATTTTTCATAAAGTAATAAAATACTAAAATAAAAATTTATAATATATAATTTAAATTTTAATACAAGTTTTAAAATCTGAAGATTTTTTTTTGGGAAGTCATTTTTTTTCCTTTTAACATGAAGCTCTTTTAGAGATCAAAAGTAGTTTTAATAAATTATCCAAACACTTTTAAAAGTAATTTTAAACTTAATAATAACTCAAAACTAATGGTTAGAAAACTTTTCAAATGGACCCTTTGTGAATTAAAAATAATAATAATAAACTATTAGGTTAGTTTTCCGGCCACAAATAGGGGCAGGGTGGACTGGAAAAAGAAAGAGAAATAAAGAAGGAACCCCGTTGAGTAAATAGCAAAAGTATAGGGGGTTCTTTCACAATTTCGCAAAAACCACTCTTACACTCCCGTCGACGGCCGACATTTTAGGAGTCCCCGGAACACGCCCACCCAGAATCAACTCTCTCTCTCTTTCTCTGTTTGTTTCTCGGGAAAAAAGCAAAGGGACTGCTCTTGTCACCAGAGAAGCCAAAAAGTGGCTAGGTCCGACAGCGAGTTCTGTCCCTCCCGGTTAAAGCTGATCCGGGTCATCCTCGTACGTTTTAGCCTTTTCTTTTTTTTTTTTTTCTGGGTCCTTTTTTTTTTTTTTCCTCTCTTTTATCTTTTTATGTTTGATGATTTTTATTACTTTGGTAGCTTTCCGTCGAGGTTCAACGGATTTTCGAAAGTGGGGTTCTTTTTTTTCTTTTAGTTTTGTTCTTTTTTTGTCAACGCTTTGCGTAATTTTTACTCCCAAAAAAAAAAAAAAAGATTAATTGAAAGAATTAGCTTAGTACTAGTTTTTTTTTTTTTTTCTTTTGTGGCTAAATTCAGTTAATTTTTTTGTTCTCATTCCACATTGAATCGTCAGGATTGGAGAAATCTGGGTAGAGACCATGGGAGTTGATACAAGGAACGAAGAAGCAGGATTTCATGAAATTAATGATGTTGATTTCAGTGATTCTGACTTAGTTGACCATGTTAGGGATCTTCTAATTTCAGTCTCAACGGTAAGCTTTCTGTAAAAACTTGGGCACACATGTGTATTTTACATATTGAACTTGTTCAACAGACAAGTTTGATACTTTAAGCTGGGTGACTTGGATATCATCATGAAAGTAATTAAGCTAAAGTGCTTAAACTATGGGGTGTTTTATGCCAATGGCTTTTTTTGAGATTTCCAGGTTTTTTTTTTTTTTTTATGATTTTTTGATTGAGGCATGTGATTTTAATTTTGTTTTACTTGATTAAATTGAATTCTGATGGTGAAGGGTGAGACTGAGGGGTATGATCAGCTCGTTGGGGTTCTTCACCACAGGATATCTCTTTCACCCGATGAGGTGGCCCTTCTTGTGGTAAGTTTTCCATTATTGGTTTTTAATTACTAAACAGTTTTTTTTTTTTTTTTTTTTCACTTTTTACTTTGTAGTCCGTTTTTCGAATTGAAATTTACGTTTTGTTTATTGTTGGCAGACTAGTTTGAAGGCACTCTCTGGTGCAGTTATGTATATAGATAACGTCCTGCATGATTCGCTTCTTGCTTCGGTTAGTTTATACTTTGAATGGACCTCTTTTTGTATTGTTTCTCTCTTTCCTTTTGTTTTTCTTGGATGTTAATACATTGAAAACTGAATGTAATTCAGATATTCTCTATGAGCATGTGGAACTATGGGCCTGATGTAGTGGATGCATTGCTCGATCTAATCATTTCACTGGTAAGTGGCTTTTCTTTCGTTTGATGCTGCCTGATGGATTATATTTTAGAGTTACTCTGGCAAGTCCTATGTATATTTCATCTTCAAATTATTGCAGGCTGTTTCAAATGCAAAATTTGTTGATTCATGTTTAGAGATGCTCGTAGGCAATTTCACGCCTCCTTATTCATTCATAGCGATGCTGAATCAGCCACGTGGTATTACGAGAAAGGGCCAAGTCCTATCTCGTGTTCATTCAGCTTTGAAAGATATAGCTGATTTGGTGCCTCTTTCACCCATGAGACTATTGCCGATTGTGATACAAAGAAAGCCACACTACTGTTCTCAAGAAAAAGTGAGCTCATAAGATGTTATAGATTTGGTCAAATCCGCCGACGGATTTACCATAATTTTTTATGCCTTGAACCTTTTGCACCTCTACATCACATCAACTTTGACTAAACACTCATTCAATTTTTCTAATAGGTTCTCGTGACATATGTTGAAAACATGTTAAAATTGGAGGGTGGCATTTTTGGTGAACTTGTTAGAAGCACAATGCTTTCCGGAGTGGTGGATTTGCTCATAGATTTGGATGTAAGAAAATTGAAACGTCCTTATGAGCAAGCTAGTAAATGAGTATTTAGATGGGGCATTATTTATGAAGATATTACATATTCTTGCAGGTGGAGATCGGATGGGATGATATTCTACAAGAGGACTCTACTAAAGGCATATTTAAGATGGAGCTAGAAGATATTGAAGAAGATGCGGATTACGAGTTTGAGGATGGTAGTGAGGTAGGATTCTTATGATCTCGCTTTGGTAATATTACATCTTTCTCATAAGTCTACATTGTATCACTATATACATTTTTAACCATTCACACACAAATGTATCAGTAAAGCATAAAATGCTGATGAATTCTCGAAAGTAGAACAATCTCTACGTTTCTGATTCTGAAGATTGAATATTCCTTTCCCTTTCCACTATCTTCTTGATTGTTTATAGTGGCCTTACGCTGCCGTTAGAAGCTAATGCAAGTTATTTTATACAGCTTCCTAGAGAACTAAGTCGAAAAAGCTTAGGAGGAAATCAGTTTGCAGAAAAATTGGACAGCTTGTTGGTATTAACATTTGAGCATCTCGAATCCTGTGAAGCCAGTGGTCGTTTACTTCAGGTACATCTTTTATCCTCTCCTTCCACCAACCAACCACCCCCCCCCCCCCCCCCCCCCCTCCCCTCCCCTCTTCGCTCTCTCTCTCTCGGTATTTGGCCTCTTCTTTTTTTTCTTTTTTTTTCTCTTTCTTTTTGTGATTAGTACTCAATTATTATGGTATTTGGATGGTGTTTCTTAGGTGTTTGAAACTCTACTTCAATCATTTCAGAAGACTGTTCTGACTGCATATAAATCAAAATTTGCTCAGGTTAAAAATATAGATTCACCCTATTTTTTAATCTTCTTCAAGACGCAAGTAGTAGTTTGTGGCAATGCATGTGCTGACACAAGATTTTTGGTCCTTTTCATTGCAGTTTGTAATGTTCTATGCTTGTTCTCTAGATCCTGAAAACTGTGGCGCAAGATTTGCTACACTGCTCACAGATATTTTTGTTTCTAATCTCTACGCCCCGCTTTTAAGGTAATTTTATTACACATAGCGATTATGAAAAGTTTTTTTGTTCGTCGAGACAACCTTCATTATCTGGATTTCTTCTTGTCTTTTTCCCAATTATATCTTTGGTCCTTTCTATTTTGTGCTTGCGTAAAATTTGGTTAGGACCACTAACAGATTTTGGTAAGAAGTGTTCATTGTTTGGTTCATGGTTCATTTTCTTGTTTGGGGCATTTGAAGATGCCCGTCTTTTGACATGTATTAACAATTATGTCACAGAACCAATGGAGAACCTGAGATGAACAAGAAATCAAATTCAAACAATGTACTCCTTCAAACAAAAATATGGATTCACTATTTGGGTCAAAGTGCTTCCCTTGCCTCCCTTCCTACGTCTCTTTTTCATTTTTTGCCCTTTTCCTTGTGGTTATAAACAGTGTCTTAAAAATGTTGTCTGATAAACTCATCATTAGAAGTTTCACTCCAACTCTATCAAAAACAATACGGAGGCTAATCTTCTAAATGAAAAGCTTGAGATGTCGGGCTTTTTTTCCCCTCTTCGATTTGTGTCGGTTTTCATGATATTGTTTATTTAGAATTTTTTTTTTCCTTTGTTTGGAAGTATACTTCGGTTCAATTTCTGTTTGCATTGTTGCTTCTGATATCGAATTAATTTTAAATTTGGCCAATTGCAGGATGAGCGCTGTTGCTTATCTAGCTAGTTATCTGTCTCGGGGCAAGTTTTTGTCAACTTCATTGGTCATCGATATTCTGAAAAGGTGGTTGTTTAATGTGAACTTATAGTAGGAACAAGAAGAGAATCTTTTTTTTTTTTTTTTTTTTTTTTTTTTTGACGTTGTTGTGCTGTGTGAAACCGGTGTCAGGTTGGTGGAATGGTGTTTGGGTTACTGCAAAATGCAGGAAGGTGAAATAGACCCTAAAGCTCACAGAATCTTCTACTCCGGATGCCAGGTACTTCTCAGCTCAAAACTTGTGAAGGAACAAATCTTAAGAAAATTGTGAATCAGCTATTTACGGAAAGATGTGAAGAAGGAAATGACCATCTTGTCTAGTTAAATTGCCTATGGCCGTATCCGTTGTGCTTCATTTGCTTCTAAAGAATGATAACTGACGTCTGGATTTGTTGCAATGGCAATCTATTGATGCTCGTCTATCTTTTGTACAGGCGATCATGTACATATTGTGCTTCCGTATGAGATCAGTGATGGCTGTTCCGCGCTTCAAATCACAACTTTTCGTTTTGCCGTTAGACATGATCTTGTCTCATAGATTAAGCCCATTGAAGGTAAGAAGTTCATTTTAGCATTTGGGATTTGAGCAGCTATACGTTTTAATCGTTTCGAAAAATCCAATTCAGAGCGTATACCAGTGGCATCTGGTCATCTTTGAATGATCACAAACTTGAAACTTAAAAAAAGAATTTCATGGTGTTTTGCTTGTTACCTGGCCCTTTGCCTTCAAATTTCTTTCATGCCTATCCTAGTTGCTAGTCCGCCCTGACGCTTTACTGCATCGTGTTCTCTAATTCGGAATATTTGTTCTCTACAGGTTTGTCTGCCTTCTGTAGTACAGGAGTTTCTACAACAAGCAAAAGCAGCGGGTTTATTCACCACATGCGAGAAATTTGATTTCGACGATTACCTGGAATCTGAACTTTCAAGAGCTTTTGGTGGGATGGAAAGACTCGACATGTTCTTCCCGTTTGACCCATGCTTGCTAAAGAAAAGTGACAGGTTCATATTCTTTGCTTCCTTTGCTTTGGATTGCTCTGTTCAGGTTTTCATCATTGAAGCTGATTTTTAATGCTAATGCTAACGGCATTTTTCTTCTGCAATGTGAAGCTTCATCCGGCCAAACTTCATATACTGGTTGATGGTCAGACCTACAGATGATGATGATGAGGAGGAATGTAGCGGCGATGAAGAAGCTGCCGAGGTTTTCACTGATGGAAACGGGGTGAGTATGATGAATGACAGACTCCCAAGAAACCATGAAAGCCTTGATCTTGATGATTTCGACTCGGCATTGAACAAAATGTCCATTACACCAAAATTCCGCCCTCCGAAAGAGCCTGTTCGAATGCCGTCGCAAATAAGACCCTCCACAAGTCCAGAGTCTTTGTGATTTCAAATCCCTCACCTAGTTGATCGTTTCTTATGGTAGATTAGAAGAAAGTGGAAAAAAAAAAAAAAAAAAAAAAAAGTTTCCCCATTGTTGGCCAAAATGCCAGTCTGTCACAGCTTTTCTCCGGCCAAGGTTTATGGGTCACAGTTTTGCTCAAGTGTTGTTTTTGTTTTTATCTTGGTTTTTTTTTTCTTTTTGTTTCTTTGGCTGGAATTTGCCTCTGGTTTTCTTGGTTCTTTTTTATCCCTGTAATGTATGGAACTCTAATCTCATGCGTACCTTCATTAAATTAATCAGAAAGTTTTTTTTTTTAAATGAACATATTTATAAGTGGAAAATTATGTTTTACGGTACAAAAATATTATTTTTCGTTCCAAAAAAAATCAAATCTTTATAAAAAATAAAAATAAAAAAAAGAACACGAATTTTTCACTTGTACTTGTATATTTATTTATTTATTCATTGAATTAATAATTGCATGGGGTTCTGAATTGTGACCTGTAATATCTGCATCAAGCCAAAACAAAAAAAAAAAAAAAAAAAAAAGGTCATTTTCTTGTTACATGAGTTGCATAATAAAATGGCACATCTTTCAAGGAACCCAAAATTATTCTTTTAGGCCGTGATCAGGTACGATTTCCACACTTAAAGAAATAAATAAAAAATAAAATAAAAAAGTACAGTTCCCACGTACCCCACTGTTCCCTAAAAAAATATTCATAATACATACATCTATACATATATATATATATAATAAATTAGACAGCAAGGGAGGGTGACGATGACCCCACTAAAAGTGACTTTTAAATTTTTAAAAAAAAAAAAAAAAAAAGGAAACAGGAAAAATCCTCGCACAAACAGTTTGGGCGTTGTGACACTTGTCACCATCCACATGTCAACGTCACAGCTCTTCCCAGGCCAGAGAAAGGCCCATGATCTAAATCTCACATTTTGAGTGGTACCAACCCCCCCCCCCCCCCCTGGATTTTTACTCCCTTGACAGGAAAAGTAGTTGGTTTTGCTGACAAATGACACACCGTAACCAATATGTACATGTGTGTGTGTGTAACTGTGTATATACATATATATTTCACTGTGCTACCAGTATATATATATATATATATTTATTTATTTCACTGTATAATAAAACATTAATACGGTAGAGTTCTGTTTTCATTCATTCTGTATAAGAAAGCGTATGTTCTGTGTATCATAATAGGTCTGTAGTTAAATATTCGAATTCATTTAATTCTGTTTAAGATTTCATTTAGTTGGATGGATGGAAGGATAGATAATTATATAATAGAGAGAGAAAAAAAAAGGTCTTCAATATAAATATTTATTTTTTATTAGTCTAGTATTTGATTTAAAGTGCTTATTATGTTTAATGTTAGCTCATTCAATAATATTGGAATAAGGCATTCCTCGTCTAATTATATGACATAAACAGTTATGTCTGTGTCTTGAGAGCCATTTTTAATAACATCCTCAAACTTTTTTATATTATACAAATATATATTATGTACATTTTTAAAATTTTAATGTAATTTTAATTGAATCTAACAATAAAAAATATACACTAGCAATTTGAGATGATATGGTAAAATGATTCCTAAGACTTTGGTATGAGAAAATGTATCAACACTGCTATTTAAAAAAATTTTGTAATTTGTTTTCCTTTTTATATGACTATAATTAAACTTAGTGTTTGAGAACGTACAAGGTATTCTTATCCTAGAAAACTCTTAATAAATCCATTAAAATATATATATATATATATCTAAAATAAATAAATAAATAAATGTTGCAAATTCAAACAAGGACGACTGCAATAAAGTGTCTTTTACCTTCTTGAATGGATCTGCCTGCTCCTGGGGCTCTTTTGTTTGGTACATAAGAGAATCCTTTTTTTTTTTTAATAATTTTTTTATCCCTTGTCTTTTTTCTTTTTTATTTTTTTAAATAAAATTATCCCTTTTCTTTTTAGTCCATGCATTGATGGGATTCAAAGAGGATCTATATCACATGGCCATAAAATTTTTCTTTATTGGCTGACCAATTTAGGGACCCAAAGAGTAAGATATGGTGGAGTTTTTATCCTAAATATATATATATATATATGTGTGTGTGTGTGTGTGTGTGTGTATCAAATTCAACTAATCTCTTTGAGATCTACTCTCGCAACTAAAGATAGAGAATCAAGAAAATGAGTTTTTGCAAAATACCCATTTTGCCCCTTGGTCAAGGAATCTTACCCATGCCCAACCCATTTAAAGAGCTAGACAACTTTCCATTCAAAGACTTGACCTTCAAACTATACATAGTTGAAATTATTCAACATTTTCTTAAATATATATATTTATAAATATATTTATTTTTCCCTTCCATTTTAGCAAAATGCTAGTAGTTTAATATTTATAAGTATGGGTCCCCATGTCTACATGAATCAAAGGGGTAAAATACTATAGAGAGTGTCATAGCTAAGCTTGTCCCCATTGGGGGTCCATAGAAACTAACTACTACCTAAATGGTTGTTAGTTTATTTAATTTTTCTCTTAGGTTTATAGAAAGCTTTAGTTTTGTTTTATTGCTCTAGGTAAGGCATGTTATAATTTCACTCCAAAAGCTTGCACACATTGTTTAGGCAGACCATATATCAAATAATTATATTGTTTACCTACCATTATCAAGTTATATATTTTTGTTACAGTTAAGGTTGCTTCTATACACAATTATTCGTAACTCAACATATATCTGACATTTCACGAACAAACAAAAAACATACGTATATAATATATTATATATATATATATATATCAAGGTGTTGTATGACATTTACCCATAATAAAGATTTTACAAAAGTGTGACATGTAATTCATTTAACCAAGATAAATGGTTATACTTTTCTAAAATTATTGCCACAAAGATTTAACATTTTGTCAAGGTTTGAACTTTGAACTTTGAATTTACTAGACCTAAAACGCTTAATCCCCCTTCCTTCATCAACTGGGCTGACCCTAATGGCTTAATGCCTAAATATATGTATCTACATAAATGTAGCGTTAACATGATTTTTTAATCCTTAATTTTCACAGTGTTCCAAAACTTATCCCAATCAATATATTGGTCCCAGTAATATCTCTTTGTCTGAAAATATTAAAATTTTACCAAAAGAAGAATGTGATGCTTATGCGTTTGATTGTTGGATTATTGATGGGGTAAAGACTACCTTTTGGTGTCCATAAGAGTGTTATTAGAGGAAAACCCTAATCCTAAAGCTCAATACAGAGGGAAAAGTAGGGAAAAGAGGGAGGTTCATCTTTCCAACCATGAAGCAAAAATGGTAGCAAGTCTAGCTCCGATACTAGTCATAAAATTTTGAGTTTGTGGAGAACAATCACAAGCCGCCATCGGCGAGGAGAGATTAGACACGAACACGATCTCATCACTGATTGGAGAAGACCTTGGAATGAAAAGTCCTACTCTCTAAACTAATATTAGAAAAGGAAAATATTTTTAGTGTGAATGCCGTCTCATTGTTGAGATGAGAACATTTTGATTCGTTTTTTAATACTATTGTTGTCCACAAGGCAATTTCTCTTGCAATATTTCCTCTAATTTGAACCTTTTGAAAAAGAACAAGAAAAATCCTTCCCAAGTTGGATCCGGTCCCAGATGGGCCCAACCAAAAAAGGCCTGTTCGTTTAATTTCGGCCCAGTACTTTCAGTTAGAGAGTGAGCCCGACAAGTGTACCGATAACTTAAAAAAAATGTTTTTTTTTTAATTCAATAACTTGAAAATGTTTCGTATTCATTAAAAAAAAATAATAATAATAACAGTACAACATAAAATTGGTCATTCTTTAAGATTTGATTTTCACCCTTATCAGCTCCTCGAACATAGTAACCTAAAAACAAATATACTTAATAATAATAATAATAATAATAATAATAATAATAATTGTGATAAAATACTTACTTAAAAAAGCATCTTATCTGTCAATTCATTTTTAAAATTTTATCATTCATCAAGTTTTCATAGTTAAAATGTTCATATTCATTTAAATAAAGATATGTTACGTGCATTATAGAAAAGTACCTTTTTTTTTCTTTTCTTTTTTTTAACCTTATGCACTTAAAGTATACCGTCTTGCAAAATTGCACTAAAGTACACAGCAATTAGTTGACCTTTTGTTTTATAATTTAGGGACATGTATTTAAGGTTATCAGTGGCATATATAGTGGATTTTGGAGAGGAAATCAACCCCCGTTTGCCTCACAAGTATAATTCCAACTAAACTGTATTTTTTCATCTTAATTTTTATTTTTTTCCTGAAAAGTCAATAAAATTTATAACTAATTTTTAAAAAGTCAACAAACTCAAACTTAAAAATTTAAACTCAAACCGTTTTATCAAATACACACTGATTTTAGTTATTTATTTATTATTATTATTTTGATAGAGAGGAAATTAGAAGAGAAAGAAGCTGTAAGTTCATGGGATTTTATCAATTTTTTAATCTTTCCATCTTTAAAAAGAAAAAATGAGAGAAAATGTTGACACAAAAAATTTATATGTTAAATAATTATTTTAACCTCAATCACACATCATCTTCTATTTTCATACTAGGACGTGTTCGTAATAAGTTAAATTGAACATTTTTGTATATCTTCTACCAAACAGCAGAAAAAGAAAACTCAAATTTTTCCTTTTTATTTTCCCATCTAGATATTCTACTTCTTTCCATTTTTCATTGTTCCCATCAATTATAACCTAACTAGAATCTCCTTTTGGCTATTTTATTTAAACCAAGTATGAAATAATATCATACGTTAATTTTGTAAAATAAAAAAGGAAATTTTGGAATGCAATCATTATAGAACAATCATCACCCTATAATGGGTTATAAAATCACATTTTTAAGGGTTTTTTTTTTTTTTCCTGAAAATCATATTTTTAAGTCCTCTTACTTATAGGGTGTTGCTTAAGTAGTACGAAGTCCATTCTGAATTAGTATTAAAAAAAACCCCTTGAATCAACGTCATCCAAATAATAAAATTCAAGAAAACAAGAACAAAAATCTTTGTTTGGAGCATAATTGGTTGCACTTGAATACCACATAATTCAGAAAAAAAAAAAAAAAAACAACAACAACAAAAAAAAAAAAAAAAAAACAAATTTCAAGTAAAAATACAATGGCTTCTCTAGTCCATGATATCGAATCACAAGTGGCAGTATCAAATACGTAAAGATCATATCAAATTGGTAAATAATCATAAATCATAATACTATCAAGTTTGTATATTTCATTTTGCAATTTCAATATACAAGTAACCATGTCCAAGTAAATAGAAGATTGTATTTCTGTATCAATGTCATGAATTTGTCTCCCGATATCATAAAGTAATCCACAAAATCACTTTTTTTTTTTTTTTAAATGTAAGCATCCTATGTGCAGTAATTTTATATTAACTAATCAATTACTAATTTTCTACGTTTAGCTGAGATTCGAACCTTAGATTTATAGCTTCTAAAATCGCAAACCCCTAATTCACTGACAAATTGGGTTAGCCCTAATGACTTAGGGCATCCTTATCTTGTCGTTTTACCCTAGGTCATCACACGTGTGAATAACATCCACGTGGCACATCACACACAACGCACATGCACTCCCCTTAGGGCAAATTCCTCTCCTACCCCACTTTTTTCAAAAGAAAAAGAAAAAATAGTAACACTAAAAAGTCCTTTTGTCTATAGAATAAGCTTGGATCTTTGTGATATGTGATTATTTTAACACAATATGATTGTGTTTTTATCTCTGCCCTTTCATATTTTATTTGTAGATAGGACATAGGAGAGTCGTCTGCCACTACAACCCTATTACATATATATTTATATTATATGTATAAAGTATTATATTAGTTATTGCTTGTCTAGGTCAAAATAAACCAATTTCCAATATGGAATTAAATTTAAAATAATATATATATATATATTTAAAAGAAAACAAATTTTATGTGCTTTCTCGAAGAAATGTTCCATGTATTTTAGCAAATTGATAAAAGGAAGATAGATGGGGCCCCTCTTTCTGAGGCTCAATGTGCTCAGACACAGAGACAAATAAATTAAATAAAAAATAATAAAAAAATGATTATTATGAAGATGAAAATTTTAGCAAAGTGGTGTAAAAGTCACTGCGTGATACTACACGCTTTGTCCCACTTTGTGGACCCTTTTTTATTTTTTTATATTTTTTTGTCTTTTATATGCAAGCACCGTCAAAATTTGTAGATCTAAAACTACACTATGGGGAAAAAAAAAAAAAAAAAGAGTGAATGAGGCCATTTTAAGCTGACTTTTCTTTGGCATATCCCGCAGTAAATTTGTTAGCTGTAAAGATGAAATAGTGGTAATTTAGGTTAAAAGAAACTTCGGGGGAAAAAAAAATCAATACCATAGAAATATCTACACAAATTTACAGAAAAATGAACAAATAACAATACCATATAGAAATATTGGTTTTATTTATTTATTTTAGGATATAACAAATATTACAAAAATGCACAAATAAACAAGTCTTACATAAGTATTGACATAAATCTCAACATTGAAAAAACCATGATTTCAGTTTCTTCATGATTCAAGGAATATTAGAATCATGATAGGCTAATCTAACAGGTATACAAATAAACTAGAAGTCGGTGGTAAGAAAAACTATTATTTATAAAGCAGTAACAAAATGAAAAGTAAAACATTGATTGTCAATGTTTAGAAAATGTTCTTTGTCCTATATTCTGTCAATATATATATATAATTTCACCGAAATCAACATTTATATCAATATTTTTTATATTATCAAAATTTCCTAGAAATTTCATTACACCTACCCGAGAGAAAAAATTTTCATGGTAAGTCGTATATTACAATTATATAATACTTTATCCCAAATGAAATTAAATTATTAGTCTCATTTCCTCTTCTAGCCTTTTTCATGTATAATTAATTGGGATAAGTACCTAAAACCTTCGTTTTGAAAAAAAACTTAAGCAAAATTAAAGTATGAAGAAATCATTTTAATCACCTCAAAAATACTAAGTTTTTTTTATCAATTTGGTAAATCTTGTGTTTAAAAGTTTCTTTCCCAACATTAAATTTTGGTCAATTTTTGTCAAACACTTTGATATGAATCTAAAAACACATGGATGATTTTCACATTCTTGAAAAGCATAATATAAAATCTTGGATACTACACAACGGAAGTTTTGTATGCTTATTATGGGTAAAAATATCAGAACGTACTAATAATATGAAGTAAAAAAAAACTGTCCCAATTCTACTACAATGATATCCTTAGTTTCAACAAGATATGTCACGTAAACAAAGGATTTTAAAGTAAGATTATACATGTGTTTGACGTTAAGATTTGGATTGTAGAATTTGAGTTTGAATTGATTATGCGTTTATCGAGATATTTAAATTGTTATAATTAAAAATTATAAAAACTTAAAATGTGTTCGAAAAAAAATTAATATGAAACTTGTTTCGTTCGTATCGAAATTCTATGTAATTAATAAAACAAAAAATATATATATAATTTTGACTTGTTTATGTAAATTATGAACTTTTAAAGTTTAAGTTATAAAACTACGTGAATAATGAAGTTGAATAAAAAATATAAAAACGGAATTATAATTATATGATTTAAATTATATATCTAAACGCATGTTAAAAATATCGAATTTTAAATCTACATTTCAAAGAAAAGAGCGGAAAACATCCGTATCAATGCATTTACATAATCGGTGAATCATCGTATCAATTGGTATCCACAAATTTGATGCACAGATTTGGTTCTCGCTAATTAGTCGGAGAAGGGGTATGGAATCTAAAATGGTTCATTTAAAACACATATCTAATATAGCTACGGAGGGGCTCTTTGACATTTCTTAAATGGAATTATTTTTTTTTTTTTGAAAAAGTGCTAAATGGAAATTTCATGTTTTGTTTTGTTTTTGTTTTTAAAATAAAAAAAATAAAAAAATAAAAGCAGTAACTGGACTCCTGAAGATTGCGTTAGGGGTTTGGGCCCACATTGTCTGCTTGCCAGCTTTTAAAAAATATTGGGTCATTCATTTTTAAGGCTTGGTTGTTTTCTTCAACACCACAATCTATTAAGCTTGCTTTTGCATTATTCTTACTTTAATATTTTAAAATATAAAATATTATAATATTGCTATAAAAATAAAGTAATCTGAGTGCTATATAATATTACTTCTTAGCTGTTAAGAAATATTCATAAAAAAATTACGCTCATAAATATTTTATTAAGTGATTAACTAATGTGGAGAGTCACAACAAGAAAGAACTAGATCAAGCCTGCAATTAGGATGACCCCATTAGACTTTGTTGCAAAATATACATTAGCCATATTCATTGCATAGGTGCCAAGCATAAGTTTATTATTATTAGAATTTGTCATACTTGGAATAAACCACACTATCAGTCAATTTGTTTAAACGAAAAATCAAATCAAATCAATCAAGTTTAAGTGAGTCAAAGAAATTACTGGATATTCTTTTTTGGGTGAGAAAATAAATTTAATAGATATTAACATTTTTTTTAATTATATATAAACTTAGAGGAGGATTTGAACGCAATTATTTCATGATAAAATCATATGTGTAATTACTATAAATTATCTATGCATGAAAAATTAGTATTATTTAAAACTTTATAATAGCCAATATTATAAAATGCAATATAAAAATAAAGGGTAAATTATTCATTTTGTCCATATGTTTGAGGGTATTATCGAGATTTTTATATTTGGATTGAAGCATTTAGGATGAGAATATTTGGATTGTCATGTGAATAGATGCTTAGATTTAATATTTAGGAGGGGAAAAAAACATTTGAATTTATATGTTTGAATAGTCGTTGAAAATTGTCATTTGAAATGGGAGTTTGAAATTGGTGTTTGGCTGCAAAACCATTTTACAACCCAATATGATAACTTTATTCCAAATGGACATCTAGATACAGTATAATATCTTTCCAAATGGGATCATATTTGAGAAGATGTTTATTTTCATTTCCTATATTTAAATGGGCAATCCAAATGGAATATTTTAGATGGGAAAAAACTAAACACATATTTTAAAGAAACGTCTAGATGAAATATATCTCATTTGATAAAATGGTTAAAATAAACGCTTCCTTTAGTTGTGCAACTTAGGTACATGTTATTTTTTCGTAGTTAAAATGACCGTAAACTATTAAAATATTACAAAAATAGTTATTTTCGTTAATTTTTAGACGTAATCCGTCAATAATTTGGTCAAAAAATTATGTTAACTATCATATTTCATTAAAAAGTTAACAAAAAAAAAAACTACTGTAAAAACATTTTTAATAGTTTAGAGTTAATCAAATTACAAAAAAAAAAAGAACATAAATGAAAATTACACATGCTTAAAAATTTTTGGACCAACTTAACAATTTACCGAAAAGATTAATTAGACAAAAAACACAATTATAGAGCAAGAAATAGCAACTCCAGCTTGACATTATAAATTAACATTAACATTAATTAAAGTTTTATTTTTTTATAGGAAACATAAATTAAAGTTGATTAGCTATAAAAGTAAAAAAAAAATCCCATTGGTTTTTACTTGCAAATGGCCTTTCATTTTTTGGTAATGTTACCATCTTTATTTATTTTAGCATCCATATTAGTTTACGTTGATTTTGTAAAATTTAATTATAAATTTTATTAATTAAAAAATAAAAAATAAATAAAAAATATAATTAAATTAAATTTAAATTTAAATATCAAACAAAATATTAATCTCTATTTGAAAGTCCATCCACGTTAATAATATATAAAAGTCACACATAGCAAAATTATATTTATATATTGAAAAACAATTTTTTATTTTGTTATTATGTACTAATTATTAATCAAAGCAGTCAGCCAGGATATTAATTAATAGTGGGAGAGTAATTAAAAAAATTGCAGCACGTAGAAATATATTCTAATGCAATTCAAAATAATTAAACTAATTAATGATTAATTAATGGGTGGTGAGTCGATAATCTAAAAGCAAAAGAGAACTAGAGAGAGAGAGAGAGAGAGAGAGAGAGATTGCGGTGTTGGGAGGTTGACGGCTAGGGTTACAGACACGGTCATGGGAAGTGCCACGCGGACATGATGACGTAGCAAACGTCGTACACGTGGCGAGCTCTTGCGGGGTTGTCGTTTCACGACAGTTCCCTATCCCACAAAGCGACAGAAGGAGGAAAAAAAGAGGATCCATTTTGGTGGGTCAACTGTTTCAATGTGGGACCCAGTATGACGTGTCTGCCCTGGTCTCCCTAAAAAATAGTATTTTAATGCGGAGGGCTGATCCTTTCACCCTCCCGTGACGAAGACTTCTCACCGGGGACAGGAAGACAAAGGAAAAACAAAATTGCCTGTCTACCGAACATTGGTCACCGTTCTGTGACCGGAGCAAAATCCCTCCAAAAAGATATTTACCGACTGAGAGGAAAAGCGGAAGAGCTAGCGAATAACAAGATCCGAGGCGACGAATCAGCATGAACACAGTTCACTCTTCTTGTCCACATCAGATTATCCTGCCACGTGGCGATTAAGACACTGCCAAGCTGTACAAACTTTTATTTTTATTTTTATTTTAATTTATACTTATCTATTCTTCTATATTTTATTTATCAATTACTTAATAATTTGAACCCCGCCACAAGCGCGTGGAGTAAAAGCGGGAAAGCGGAAAGGCCCTGTTTTTTTGTTTGTGCCCCTGTGCGCTTTATTTTATTATCTGTACGTTATATTATTATTTATTAATAAAATATAGTTTTTATTTATTTATTTTAATTTTTTAATTTCTTGCTTTTAACTGCGCTGTAAAAATTGACCGGTTGGGTAGGTTTAGTTAGCATTTTTGGTATGTTAAATTAATTAACTATTTTAAAAAAAAATTTTAATTTGGTGGGACCCAGTACACGTCATCAGGAGGTGCCACATCCCACGAACGTGACAATAGGCCAACGCGAGGAAATAGTTTCTAGATCGGCAGCTAAATGCGGGACCCACACTTCTCGGAAGTTCCGTGACCGCGACTCGAGTTCCCTTTCCTGCCTCTGGGCTCTTCTCAACCGCACGATCAACATCCACCGACGGTTCCGATTAGGCCCGCGGATGAACGCGCACGAGCCACCCTGGTTCGGTGCCAGGTGGGCTCGGAATTTTTGACCCGAAAAGGCCACCGCCACGTGGATTCTCATCCAACGGCTCGTAGAGTTCCAGTGACTGGCTGGGGGGAGATCTGGTTCGTTAGATTTATTTCTTTGTTTTTGGTGCTTTTCACCTGGGGCCACTTGAACAATTATGGGAGTATTTAATGTGTTTTTGCATTGTTAATCGCTTTTAAAATCTGAATTTTGGAAAAAGATAAATATAAAAGGAAAATAAATAAAAAAAAAGGAATACAAAACGTGGAATTGAAATAATGAAATTTGACCGGTTGGAACGATATTTTCTGCGGTCACCTAGATTCCTTGTGATCGTCATGTTGCTTTTACCAAGGTCCATACAACCGGGTATAGCCGGTCACCCACGTACTTTTTAATTTTTTATTCCTTAATTAAAATATTGATTATGGATTCGTGGACTACAGTGTCCTCACCCAAAGGGGAAAAGTAAACAAATTATTAAAATAATATTATCTTTAATTTTTAAATATTTATCTGTTGGATTTATATTATAATTATTAAAATATTAGTACCAAATCGGTAGTGAGAAAACATGGAAGCTTGTTGGAGAAGAAAAATGCTGACACGTGGCGGTAGTGGCAGAAAAGGTCAGGAGTCACCTAGAGGCTTGGATTAACGGTCCAGATGTTGCCATGTCGGTCGCGGACAACCACAGCCGCTGGATCTTGCCTTAAAATGACGGTTCAGATTGAAAGACGTATCATGGTTTGTAGATCGTAGCCGTCCGTGAGGGTTTGGAGTGGGTTTCGCTGATAGTGAAATAGCGAAAAGATGATGAGATGAGAGCACAAAAGGAAGACAGGGAGAGAAGGGTTAGCGAGAGACAGGTTAGAGAGAGAGAGAGAGTTGAGAGCAAAGGGAACTTGGGGAGCACAGAAAGAAGAGAGAAGAAGAAGATAAGTGAAAGCGAGGATTTTTCTTCTTCTTTTTCGGTCAGTGAACAGGAAGAAGATCTTCAAAACTAATATTACATAATATATATAAGGGTTGGACCTGCGAATTCCGGTGGCGGCGGCGGTTCCATTTCCGGCGAATTATGTTAGGTTTCCTGTGATGAGAGACGAGATTAGTCCTCTGGGTAAAGGCGATTTGGTGAGAGAAAACAAGAAGAGAGATGGATAGGAATAGAGAAGCGAGGAGAACAACCATGGCGGCTTCAAATGGCCTGCAGAGACGAAGACACAGAACCAGCAGTCTGAGAGACTCTCCAGGTTTAGGAATTTCACCAGATCTAAGCGTTTAAGCGAAAAACCTAGCTCTAAAGCGGCTGTTTTTATCGTTGATTTTTAATGGGTTTTTTTTTTTTTTTCTTCTTTGTTTTCAGAGGAAGACGGACCGGTGGAGTTACAGGAGACGGCGAGACTGAGGGATCGAGGGAGCGGGAAGAAGGATCGAGATCGCGATCGGGATAGAGAGCGGGACCGGGACCGGGACCGAGAGCGGGACAGGGATCGGCTGAGCCGGAGCAAGAGACGGAGAGGCGATAGGTTGACGCACGGGAACAGAGATGATGGGGGAGACGAGAGCTCGGAGGAGAGCGTCAACGACGAGGAAGAGGATGAGGACGACGATGGAGGCGTTGGCGGCGGTGTGGGCGGTGGCTCCGTAAGGATGCTTCCTCCGCCGAACCCGTCGGCGGTGGCGTCGTTGTCGTCGTCGTCTTCGATGCTGAATCATCAAAGGAAGAGCTTCCCGCCGGTGAAGAATTTTAGAGCAGCGCCGACGTGGAAGGCCGCCGATGAGATGATTGGCGTGTCGGTGCCGAGAAAAGCACGGTCAGGTAGAGCGGTGGAGGAGATTGAAAGACAATCCCTTTCTTGTTTTTTTTTTTTTCCCTTTTTTTCTTTTTTGTCTCTAGATTTGGTGGTTGATTTTGAGGATTCTGATTTTTCCTTTTTCTTCCTCGTCTTCAGCTTCTACAAAAAGGTCGCATGAATGGAGTTCTTCGGGGATTGGGATTGTTGGGGAGCAAATTCACCGACAGGCTTCGACGTCGCCGGTCAGACCTAGCATCTCGTCGGCGGCTGCGCCGATCCCGTCGCAAGCTCCGGTCTCACCGTCTTCTTCCAATGCTTCTGTTCGGAAGAAGCTGGTGGGTCTTGGTTCTCTCTCAATTCTAGTTTTCAGTTAAATCTGAGTTGTGCTCGGATGATTTACTGACGAGTTCTCTGCTGTTGTAGAAGCCCAACAACGGACCCAAACCCAGGCAGCTGAAGCCGTCGTCGCGGTCGTCTTCTTCGGCTCAGGACGAGATCGAGATAGAGATCGCCGAGGTGCTCTACGGGATGATGAGGCAGCCCCAGGGACCCTCGAAGCAAGAAATCATGGCCAATGATTCAATTAAGCTTGAATCAAGAGAAAATACTAACAAATCCACAAGCGATGCAAACAAATCCTCAAGTGATGCCAAATCCAGAGTCTCGTCTCCGATCTCTTGCTCACAATACGGAGTACCTCCTCAGACTTCTTCTCGTTCTTCTCAACCTGTAGGCGAACCCGCCTGGGCTTTGTGTACTGGTGGGTGTTTTGAGCTCAATTTTCTTCGCTTCTTCTTCTTCTCTACCTCCGTGCTCCGTCTGGTTTCTCTGAGAAACTGTGGGAAAGGGTAATGAAGTCTGGACTTGGGTGTCAGATTTCGAGCCTTTCTTCACTTTTCTCGTGGTTTCTCGGTGAGCAAACAGAGTACCACCAAAATTTTTTTTTCCCGTCTTTCTGTGATGGTATGAACAAGCTTGACGATTTTTTTCTCTTTTGTCAAATTTTGCAGCTCCCAAGAGGAAGAAACCGCGCCTTGTCAAGTACGACGCCAAGTATGAAGACGCCAAGCCTCCACTTTTGACGACTCAGAGCAATCCCATTTCGTCTGCAGCCAAGGGCCCGGCCGATCAGCTGGCGAAAACCGAGGCTTCTTCGGCTCCTTTAGAGAAAAACGCAGGATCTGCAGCCGAAAATGGCGGAATCGCCTCCGATACAGCCCAATCCCACGCCGTACCGGCACGGGCGACGGAGGCTCAGCCCGAGCCAATCAAGCTAGAAAAGAGCCTCGTTACAGAGTCAAAGCCCGTCGCCGAGAAATCGGAGTCGCGGGATTTGGAAGTGAGCAAGGAAGAACCGCAATCGCCCAAAAGGGTATCTCCTGGGCTTAGATTGGATGATAAGCGTGAGATTATCACAGCTACTGCCAAACCGTAAGCATAAAATTTTTAACTTTTTTTACTTTTATCACGTTGGGCTTTCAATTTCCCCTCTAATTTTTTTTTTCCTGTGTTGTTCTTAATTTTCCAGGAATTCAACAACCGCCGAGATTGAGATCCAGCGGGAAGAAAAATTTCAGATAGATCTGATGGTGTGAACTGGGGATCTTGTTCTTACCGCAAAATTTTAATCAACGCTTTTTTTTTCCTTGTATTTTCCCATTCCAAAATTTTTTTTTATTCTTATAATAATAATATATATTTTTTACTATTTTTGCAGGCTCCTCCTCCGTCAAGATCGTCCCCAGAAAGAGATAGTGAGGTTGATTTTGTGGCTGTAGATGCTAAGCCTATGGCATTAGACGCAGAAACGGTGTGTGGGCCCAACCCCTGCCACTTGCCTAGATTAGCTTCCCTGTTTACTGTTCCAGCATGATGAATGATGGCTGCTTCCTAGAAATTATTTAATAATAAAAAGTTGGGTCTCTCTCTTCTCACACCACTCTCTCTCTCTCTCTCCCTATCTCTATCTTCTTTCCTTTCACTACAGGAAATAAAGCCTGTGATTAAAGAAGACGCCAAGGCATTGAAAATCGGTAGAGAAGAGTCTTCTGCAAATGTGGAACCTGAGAAGACGAAAGCCTCAACCACCACAGCCACACCGGTGGAAGTAGAAGCTGAATCCAAGAAGCCGTCTGTTGGTAAGGAGAGGAATATTGATCTCCAGCTTGATTTGGAGAAGACAGATACTAGAGATGGTGGCGCTGTTGGCGTTAGCGGAAACAAGCTTCACCAGCATATTCTCCCACATAGGCATCAACAACAGCAACAGCAACATCAACATCAACAACAACAACAACAACAGACCAACAATGAAAAAACTCGTACTTTTGAGATTCCCAGCTCTTCATCTTGTTTTTCCTCATATTTGAGCTTTCCACCCAATTGGGTTTTTGCTCTTTTACTGATTCTGATTCTTCTTCTCTTTAAGCTCAATCTGGTGCTGTACCTTTGCCAATTTCTATGCCTGGCTGGCCTGGTGGGCTTCCTCACATGGGGTACGGTTGGAAAAATTTTGTTGTGTTTCTTGCTCTCTCTTGGGTTGTTACTGGAAAATCGTTGTGTTTCTGGAAAAATGACTTGTGTTGTGCTGAGCAGATATATGGCACCTTTACAAGGAGTGGTATCAATGGACGGGACCGCCGTTTCTTCCGCTGCTATACAAGTATGCTTTTTTTTTTTTTTTTTTTTGGTTAGACGTTTCATCGGAGTCTCTTCTTCTCCAAGATTCTCTTTGTTGATCTGATGAAATTTCGAACCTTGGCAGCCCCCACCGTATCTCTTCAACCAACCACGGCCGAAGAGGTGCGCAACGCATTGCTACATTGCGCGGAGCATATGCTATCACCAGCAGATTGCGAGGATGAATTCTTTCTGGCCTGCAGCGGCAGCAGCAGGATCTGGATCTCTTTATGGTGCCAAGCCCTGCAATCTCAACGTTTTGCCGTCCCCTGACTTGAATGCTAACATTCCTGGCCGAGGGATTAACTCGGTTCAGGACAAAGGTCAAGGTCTCGCCATGTTTCCTGGTCATAATGGTAAGGACAAAGCTTCTCAAGCGGCCAACGTTGTGGATAGTCAAAGAAAGCAGATTCTGCTCCAACAAGCTCTACCCCCTGGAGCACCTAGTAATATATTGGTAAGCTTTCCACAAAATGGCGTCCTTTTCTTCCTCTTCTTCTGGTTGATGGGATTGATTTTTGACTATTGGTGGGCTCTTCTTCTTTTTGATATTTCAGCAAGGCCCGGCTATCATCTTTCCTTTGAGCCAGCAACAGGCAGTTGCTGCTTCTTCAGTTAGGCCCGGGTCTGTCAAGTCTCCAGCTGCTGGCAACCCGACTACATCGAGCACGCCTAATTCGACATCAGCTACTGCCTCAGCGACAGCTGCGGCGGCAGCTCCAGCGATGACATTTAACTACCCAAATATTCCTGGAAATGAAGCTACTCAGTATTTGGCGATCAATGCATACTCATTTCCCATACCTGCACATGTTGGGGCGCCACCGGCTTATAGAGGAACACATCATCAGGCAATGCCTTTCTTTAATGGGTCGTTCTATCCTACTTTCCATCCTTCTCAGCTTCAGCAGCAGCAGCCGCCCTCTCATTCGCAGCAAAACCAACAAAGTCACCAGAACCCCAGTATGTCTAGCAGCTCCTCGTCATCTCAAAAACACTTGCAGAACCAACAGCACAGGCCACCGCATGCCGGTGGCCATGTAAATGGAGGTAGTGGAAGCTTGCAGGGCTTTCCCACCCCGAAAAATCAGTCTTCACAGCCACTACAGCTGCAGCAGCGGCAACAGCAAGGGCAGCATCTCTCTCATCCAGCTCGTCAACTTGAGTCTGAGATGGGTAGCGAAGATAGCCCATCAACTGCTGATAGCCGTGTATCACGTCCAAGCATGAGTATCTATGGCCAGAATTTTCCAATGCCGATCCACGCACCAAACTTTGCTTTGATGACGCCTGCGTCAATTGGGACTGCAGGTGGTGCAAATGGTGCTGGTGGAAATAACGTTGAGAAGAAGCAACAGCAGCAGCAGCAGCAGCAGGGGTCAAAGATCAGTGGAGTAGAGCCGTCTCAAGCTTTTGCCATGTCTTTTGCTTCCATCAATGGCACTGCTCCTGGTCTTGACATTACCTCAATTGCTACACAGCAGCAAGCAATTTTCCCGGATGTCAGGCAAGGCTATCAGCAATACATGGCTGCTGCCGCTGTCGCCGCTGCGCAGGCTGTGGCACAACAGAAGAAGAATTATCGCGGTCCTGAAGATGGGAAAACTGGAGGTGACTCCAGTAATTTGGAAGAAGAAAGAAAGACCATGAAGGGTTCGTCTGGTGTAGGGCAGGCTATAGCTTTCTCGAGACCGGATTTGTCCGATGCATCTGTTTCCACGATACCTGGAACCACTGTAGTTGATAGCTCGGCAAGAACTCTCAACCTAGGCTCCACTCAACAGCGACCTTCCGGTTCTGTCATGCCTGCTGCCATTAGCAATGTAAATGCTTCCAGTGCCCAGCAGCAACTGCAGCGGAATCATCAGCAGCAGCACATGATTCAGCTTCAGAAGCAACAGCAACAGCAGCAGCAGCAACTAGCAGCCGTAGCCCGAACAAAAACGCCAGCAGCTAGTAACGGTAGTGTTTACTCTGATCACCTTTCGTCATCAATGGCCGCTAAGTTCCCTAATGCTTTATCCACTTTCCCACAAAACCTCGTCCATAGCGGTAGTAGTCCAGCTCAGTCTCCTCAATGGAAAAGCTCCGTGAGGTCAAACACTCCTCAAGTCCCTTCCCCATCAATGACCTCATCAACGTCATCATCCCTAAAAAATCTCTCTCAACAACAGGGTCGCACGCAACAAACCCACACGCAAATATCTTTCGCGGCCAATCCGAAACCATCATCGCAATCTCAAGTACTACAGCCTGCAAGTAGCAACCAGACCCCATCTCCTCCAATAATGGTGGGGTCCCCCACAACTTCTTCCGTGTCAAAGAGTGCTGGTGGGAGCCCCAGGACAACCACTTCCACATCCACAGGGAACAAAGTTGGCCAAGCCTCTTCATTGTCATCTCAGCAGGCCAAAAACTCACCTTCCATCCCCAACATGAAGTCTTCTCCGGTTGCTGGAAAAAATGTCCCGTCAATCCTTGGCAATCCACATATCACTTCATCTTCAAGCACCGGGACCAAGGCTCAGTTATCGCAACAGCAACAGCAGCAGCAGCAATTGTCCAAACATTCACTGCAGCAAGCACAACTGTTCTTCGCCCCTTACATACCGGCGCAAGCTCCACATTCTAATAGCCCAACTGCGAGCACAGCAGCAGCTTCGAGCACTTATTATCCTCAAAGGCGCCGGCCTGAGCAACAGCAGCAGTCACAGAGCGCATCAGTGATGTCCTCAAGTGGGATGTTGTCACTGTGTTCTGTGACTACATCAAACACTAGCACTTCCGATGCCAAGGCTGCTGCTGCAGCGGCAGCCACTGCTAGCAACATGAAAGGCTTGCCATCGCAGGCTCTCATGCATCCTGCCCAATTTGCCGCCGCTGCGCAGTCGGGAAATACTCATCAGCTATTACCTGTGGGATTCCCTTACGTTCATGCTGTTCCCACCGCGGTTCAGGTGAAACCAGCCGAGCAGAAACAACCCGCTGGTGAGTAGATTGATGTTATTAGTGCTTTTTGTTGCAACCCCATTTACAGAAAGCAAAAATGAAAAAACAGAAACTCGGAAAGAGTTAGAAATAGAATATCGATACGAAAATGGGGATTGTCGAAAGTTTTGAAGGCAATGGCGGGTTTGTTGCCCTGGAAATGACAATTTGCATGACTTCTGGCAGCCTGAGAAGAGAAGAAATGAAGAGAAATGAAAGCAAAAGATTGCCGCCTTTTCTGGGTAAGAAAAAGCCCGATCAACAGAGAGAAGTGAAAGTCGAGCTTTTGGAGAAGCCACAATTTTGGCGTTAAGACAGAAAATCCTGTTGGGAATGTGCTTGGAAAAAAAGAAAAGAAAAGAAAAAAGAAAAGTGTATTTATCTATGTGCACCTTTTGTGTTTATAATCTGACAGGGTTGATGGTCAAATCTAATTGAAATTTGATTGGTACGATGGGGAGAGGGGTGGGCAATGCTTAGAGAGAGGGGGGGGATAAAAAAAAACCCAAAAAAAAAAATGATCAATGTTTTTGTAAGTGAAAGAAATATGTTTTAATTTTTAATTTTATTTCTTTTGTAAGGAAGAATATGGTAGAAAGTTGATGAAGAGAGGGATAGAGCAAAAGACCCACCTTTCTTTCTTTTGGGGCTGTAACGAAGGTTTCTTTTCTTCTTTTTTTTTTTTTTCCCTGAATTATATTTTTCGTTTATTATCCTCTGTGGAGGTCTAATTTTTCCAGTAAAGAAGCGGTTAAATACTCATCTTTTGACGTATATGTTTTACATATATATAATATGTAAATATGTGTATGTATGTGTATAAATGGGTGTAGGCCGCATATAAAAGGCAGCCCTTTTTTCTCTCAAATTTTGTTGCTTTAAATATCTGTCAGTCAATACTTCGCTTTCTTGGCTTTGGCTTTGTGAAATCTGTTTGATTGAATGGTATTTATTATTCAAAGAGATGGAGAGAAAAATAATAATAATAATAATAATATGGTAGGAAGAAGAAGTTGTTGCTCTTCTCCCTCAGAGTCATGTGGGTGGGCTCTCCTTCACTTTATTCCAAATGGGAAAAATACTGTCGTCGAATTGTTTTACGAGTAAAATGGGCAATTGACAAAGCAAAAGAAAAGATGATGAGGTTCTCTCTCTCTCTCTCTCTCGCTAACCTTCCTCTCTCTCTATCTCTATCTCTCTCTATCTCTTTCTCTCTCATGTTTAGGTGATGAAAAAGAGACTAGACTAGATAATTGTGCCAGGAAAGGTGGTGAGGTGGATGAATGAGGGCCTAAAAAAGCAAATTGGTATAAACCCCATTTTTGCATTTTTGGGATTCTCTCTCTCTCTCTCTCTTTTTTTTTTTTTTGGCTTTATTTTTAGGTGGGGAAAGGATTGGCTTTGTGGGCCCATCAGTTTCACTCCTACACACACAATTTACATTTGTCTTTGGACTTGGATTTTTTTAAAAAAATATACTTTTTTCAATATTTTTTTTTTAAAATTTCAATAATTAGTCTACAAGTTTGCATAAATAGTTAAATGCCACCACTACCACTCATTGACAAAAGTTGGTTGTTGAAAAGGGCAAAGCCTCTTTATTGTCAGCATATATTATTACACGTGGCTCATGTTCATCTTTGTGGATATCTAACTTTATCTTTCCGTTTTATTTATTTTATTATGTTTGAAAAAAAAAAAAAATCATTGTTTTAGTTATGGGATTAAATTAATATCTCATGTCTCCCATCAGATATGTGTGTGTATATATATATATATATATTCTTAGTTTCCAAATTTGCCCTTAAGATTGGTCCCCAGTAATTGAGAGTTAAAGGTTCGCTTTCAGGGCGGTTTGGTCTTCCAGAACCCACCTGTTTCCATGTAGGACATGTCCTTCTGACAATCTTGCCTGTGATTTGTACTGATGGGCTGACACGTGTTCCGATCTTCTTCTGCCTCTCTTTCTTGTGTTATATTATATAGATATAGAGATGGATATAGATATATAGACATATAGATACACACACATTTATTGTTACTTATTCTTCTTCATTTATATGAAACGGCAGCGTTGCTATCACTTCTAATTATCAAAACCCCCCCCCCCCCCCCCCAAAAAAAAAAAAAAAACGAGTTATCATTTCACATTGATTGTGACTGTTGGATTTAAATCTTTGATATCTGTTATATAAAAGACTGGCTATGTGATAAAATTTTTGAATAATTACAGTGTTGTTATTGAGATATCTTATCATAAAAAAAGTATTTTTATTTTTAGTCCCTTGTAATCTTAAAAATGGGTCAAGTTGGTACTTAATGTTAATTAAATGGAATTATAATTTAAGAGTGTGACATTAAATAAATTAAAAATATAGCTTCCTAGCTAAGCCCCTTGCAAATTGCAACACTAGAAACTTATCAATAGACGTGGAAGATTCCAACTTTCTTTTACATTGTTGAACAAAAAAAGATGCACATTTTAATTTTCATACTTGGTTGCTGTTTTTCAATTGGGTGGTACCTTTTTTCTTCTTCTTTGAAAAAAATACTCCTACCTAAGAAGAAAAGAAAAGGGAAAAAAAAAAAAAGCTCTCTCTTTTCTTTAATGGATAAAGAATTTTGTGTTCAAATTTTACAATGGTATGGGACCATTTTAAAGAAAGGCAAATATATATACATACATATATATATTATTTATTAAAAATAATGGGTGGGTTTCTACGTGAGATACAAGGAAAGGAAGTGAGAATATTTGAATGGTTTTTATAAGGCTACAGATCTCACAATTGATTGTTCCCTTTTTCTCTATCCTTCTTTTGGTGATCTGAAAAAGACAATTACCATTAACTAATTTATCAATTAATTAATTTGTTTTTATTTGTACATAAGTGGGACCTACATTTATATGGGAATCAATAAATATTGGAAATAGTAAAACCCATGCTTGCACCACTTGCAAACTCTGATAATAATAATATCATATTATTATTTAGAAACTATTAAAAATGTTTTGGAACATTACGTTATCACAACCTCAATCTTGTAAGCACACCGTGTGACCCCACCACCACTTACAATTTAATTAAAAAAAAAAACAGAAAAAGAAATACACACACACACATACATATATATATTTATATATATATATGAAGATGACAATCCACACACACACACACACACACACACACACGGTTATGGGGGATTTGGCACGATGAGAGGTCACGATAAGTGACAGCGTTTTAATTATTTCTTGTATCTTAGTAGCAGAATGAATGATTTATCACCAATTTTGTCTTATGCTACCATAGGCTTACTTGAATGTCCCCTACTTGTTCCAAACAAATACTTAACATATGAAGTTTGTAACCTAGATCAAAATGAGAGGTAATTAACAGTGGCATTGGAGAGCGATACATTAATTTTGAATAAAAGTTTTTTGGTGTTATATATTTTAAACATCATTTTTTTATTATTAGATGTCGTATTATACTTCTTGCTTTTATTAATTTTGGTGAAAGATGATTTTTCGTGTTAATTAAACAAATTTATATACATGATGAGTCTTTCATATGATAGTTATACAAGTCTTGAAGAAGTAACTTTTTTATTTAGATACATGTAATTATTGGTATGTAACATGATACTATTTAGAAATATTAGAACAAATGATATTTAGTTTGTGTTTAGTTCATCAATTGGAGCTGAAAAAGCTCAATTTAGTTTTTATTTTCTTTTGAAAAGTCAACTCAATTTTACTATTTATAATTCTAATTATAACTTAAAAACTCAAACTTTGAAATTTTATAACTTTGTATATAAAAGTCTAAATAAGATAATTTTTTAAAAAATTACATAAAATTTTGAGATTAACCAACTAAGATTCATATTGATATATATATTTTTCTCCCTTTTATACCCTTTAACTCTAATAAGCCAAATACACAACTCAACTACAATACAAATTTTTTCAAGGGCACGCCCCAAATACATGTCTATTATAGGAAAATACTATATTCAAGTACAACAAAAATATAAGTGTCAATTTAGAAATCTGTCTTATAGTAGCCTTGTATCCGTATAGTTTGTTTTTGTTTTCCATTAAGAAATATAATCATTGATTGTGTTTTATGATTAGGACACAAGGCAATTCAAACGTTTTAAGATGAATGAAGGTGTAAAAGGACATAGATGCTAAATATCATGTATTAGATTAGTTCAATCCATATGTTCTTGAATTTTATGGTCATTTTTATTTTACCTTTTAAACTTTAAAAACTCTCGTTTTATTTTGTAAATTTTGAATTTAACATTACTTACTCATTCTATTATAATTTCAATTAGACATAGATCAAAAAATAAAGAAATTAATCTTATTAAGTTTATTCTGTTAGGATTTCTATTCAAAATAATTGAAAAAATGACACATGACTTTTTTTTTTCTTATGTTTTTAACTAAAATTTAGATAAAAGAATAAAATGGGACTAGATTCAAATTTTATGGGGTAAAGTGAGAATTTTTAAAATTTAAATAATAAAATGTGATTCTAAAATTTAACCGTAAAAGTTAGAGTAATCTAAATATATATATATATATATATGTATATGTACGAAAGGGACTTTATTCATGTGATATTATAGTTTAATCAAATGACGTAATGATTGACGCACATCAATCCTACAGATGGTCATCTATATCATTCATTGGATGTCGAACATCCATGAAAGGAAAAACAAAATGGGCAAGAAGACAAAATTGTGTTGTTTTGTAAGAAGAAAAATTCCTTTTGACATGGTAAGTGAGATTTAATAGGAAGAATTTACATTATTGGCCGATTTTGTTTTCTTCTTCCCATTCTTTTTAGTTTTAGGAAGAGGAAAAACTATTGTAATTAATAATTACCTCCCAAACATTATCCAATAAGGATTTAGTTTCTAATCGAGAGAGAGTCCTTGAACGGGCAACATTAACTATATTGGAATTACTTGATTGTATATTATCCCTTCCATTTATTATTAGACTATATACACCTTAATTACAAATTCTACATTTTTGAACAACTCTTCTTTAAAAAAAAAAAACAAACAAACAAACATAAAATGGTTGGACATTAATATGCATGCAAAAACTAAATTCTAAAAGCAAAGAAAAGGTTAAAATTTGTTTAAGAAGGGAGAGATGCAATTTAAAGTGTGAAACGTTTCATAAAGCCTTTTTTTAGCTACTAAAGAAAAAGGGTCCAATACATGGATGTTGACAAAGCTCCAAACGCTAGAAACAAAAGGAGGGAAAGTTTCATTTCATCTCCTATACAAACCTTTTGTCCTTTAAGCAAGAAATATATATATATATATATATATATATATATATATTGAAAATGAAGAAGCTTTGGGGCAAAAAAAAAAAAAAAGAAGAAAAAAAAAAAAAAGAACAATTTTTTTAGTTCAAAGCCACTTGACCATGGAACAAAGTTGTATATAACTCATAAATCACACACATATACACACACACACACACACATATATATATACGCACACACACACATAACAAAAAGAAGGTTATTCAAAGAGGTGTGCCAACACTTGTTACACAAAAACGAATAAATTAATGAAGACCAAAGGATATGGAGGGCCCGGAGCATTTAACCTTGACTTAAGTAATTCACATTAGATATTCTTATTAACTAAAAAAAAAGTTCATATTATATTTATAGTGGAGAATGGTGTAGATTCATATCAATGATTCAAATAGATAAGCTAGGGCCTTCCGGTACAAAAAATAAAAACAAAAAACAAAAGAAAAGAGAAGAGAGAGAGAGAGAGAGAGAGAGAGGGATAATATGTCATGAAAGGAGTGAAGCCTAGCCAACGATGATTAGACAACGTATATAATACATGGAAAGCAAAGTTGATCCAAAGGAATGGGAATATTTCAATTTCCTTCCCTTTCCTTTTTTCCTTTTTCCTTCTCTTGCTTATTTCTTACAAACAACTCAAGTAAAATATATCTTTGAATTCGGGTTCCCAATCTGACAATTTTTCAACAAGACACCCTATTTTATCTTATCGATAGAATAACCTTTTTTAAGTTACTATATTAATTTTTCATGATTAATCTTACGTATTAGTATAAATATACATACAGATAAATATGCTAACAGTCATCAAATAATAAAAAATGATAATGCTTACACTATTACAAGTTTTTAAAGCTGAATATAGTTTTTTTTTTAACTTGAGGATGGAATTCCAACTTATAACTTGTGATAAAATCAGGTATAAATTATTATTAAATTATATTTTAATAATTCGAAACCAAATATAACACAAACTGTTGTATGAAGTCACAATATAAGGTGGGGATCGCTATGCATTTAATTAATCATATAATCTAAATTGAAATAATTAGTGGTTGAGAAAATAGGATGGTTTTTCAAACTTTTTTAGGTAGGCTAAAGCTGTGCATATTGCAATATCTAACTAAACCTCAAACTCAAAGGAACGACTATGTCAGAGAAAGGAAGCTTTTGCTTTCAAATTGAAAGATTTTGGGCAAATAATTGAAACCTAAAAAGTAAAAAACACAAGGGAAACGAAAAAAGCAATGGGTAGGTGCGAAAAAAGGGTAAGCTAACTATATACAGAAGCTAGATTCTAGAGAAGTAGAATAACAAAGAAACCATATAAATGGGAACATTTTCCGAATCCTACCCTTGTAAACTACTTGTAGCTTTTGTTTTTTGTTTTTTTTTTTTTTTTTCCGTGAAAGTATTTCACTTTATAATTGGAAGTTAGCTAGATAGTAGGAGAGAGTGAGAGCGAGGGAAAAAAAAAAAAAAAAAAAAAAGAGGAAAAAACTCATGTATAAAAGAATAGCGACCTTGGAATTACTCTAGCTAGGGCCTTTATATGCACATGTAACATTCCCACGTCTTAAAAAAAAAAAAAAAAAAGGAAAAAAGCTAGGTGACTATTACTTTGAAATTAAATCTCTCATCTTTCTATTGGTTAATCTAAGACCCAGAATTCTTTTTTTTTTTTTTTAAATCCATTGAACTAACTCCAACAGGATATTCATCTTAATTTGTATTTATTTGTGGGTCTTAGAAAATTTTAAAAACAAAATCTAACCTATGAAAATTGACACTTAGAGGAACATTTTGAATAAGGAAATAATTGAGAATAAGAAGAAAGAGGAAGATAAATAGCCACATATGGTTTAGTATTACTACCTCTGAACTCTTCGATTTTTGATAAATTGTTCCCAAATTTATAATTTTGACAATTCATCATTTGAATTTTTTAAATTATTATAATGTGTCTCATTTTATTTAATTTCTCTCTTTTAATTGGTGACAAAAGCTCAGCCCATCTGATGTAAGGACGACAAATCCCATGTCCGACCAAAGACTTTCAAATTCAATTCAAACCATAGAGTAAAATTTTCAAATTCAAACCCTCAATTAAATGTGAAGTTAGCAAAATGATACATGTTAAAACAATTTTGAAAGCTTGGCGGCAAATTGTTAAAAAAGGATTTTTGAGGGATAAGTTACCAAAAGCTAAAAAATTTAAGTAATGTTTGGATCACCAACTCTAATATTTATTTTTGACTATTAAATCACGTGGTAGTGAGTTGTCATATTTTATTAATAAAAGTAATTAATTGATATAAAAATCTTTTAAATATTTACTAATAAAATAATGACAATTCATATATCAAATAAACTAGAACTTATAAGTTAAATTAAAATTGATATTGATATTGATATTAGAGTTGATATCTATAATATTTTTAAAAAAATTTATTATACATTTGATTTTAACTCAATTTGAATATAATGTAATATTCGTTTGACTACTCAAACATTGTATTTGAAATACAAATTCATCTGACTAGTAAACTCACTCGTTTTTATTGTTCATCCATCTACATCAATTTCTTTCATTTTTCCATTTTTTTCCCCTTGCTTTTATCACCCTCTCTCTCTCTCCATCTAAATACAATCATTAAAGTATTCATCTATACATATATTTTATTTCAACGTCTATTTTAATGTAAACAATCTAAATGTATATTATGTTTAAAATATAATAATTTAATTAATCATTTAAATGTATATATATTCTACATAAATCAAAGACCAAATACAAAGAACGGATCTAAACGTACCTTTAGATAAGAGTGAGAGTGGCGGTGGTGGTGGTGACGACCTTCACGTAAGAAGTGAAGAAGACTGGTGGAGGTTGTACGGGCGATCCCAAATAATTTGGCGGTAAAGGGTGGGCAAGTGAAGTGTTACAGCTAGGTGACTGAAAAGCGTGCCACGTAGGAAAGGCTGTGGGACCCATAGCCGACTAGCCAAACCCTGTGTCAGAAGCAGCACAACAGATATGAATGCTACAAAAAAAAAAAAGATTATTATTAAAAAAAAAAAAAAGAAAGAAAAAAAGAACACCCAGAAAATCAGGGGTGGGTTTCCATTTGGGTCCCACCCCACAAGTGTTGTCTCCCTCTTTTGGTCTTAAGCAAAATTTTTTAGGTTAGAATATATTGATTTTTTTATAAACTAATTGATGTTTTTATTGACTTTCAGTCAAAAAAAAAAAAAAAAACAAAGACAGAGTTAGAATTTTTGAGTTCAAACATGATGTCTAAATACAAGCTAAAATAATATTTCAAGTGAGTTCTTCAATAGAGTGGAGAGATATTGGGGTAAGACACAATTTTAAATATTAATTTTTTTAAAGTAAACTCACGTCTTATTCAAATTCAATCAAATGTAAGCTTACCTTAAAAAAACACAAATAATTTTTTGTTTCTAAAAAGATTATTTTAATGATAAAGTATGCGTACAAATAACAATTAATGTTGTCTGAATTTAGATTTGATTAAAATCGAATCAAAATTAAAAATCTAAGTATTTACATAACTTATTATAAAATGTGATACAGATCTCACAAAAAACAAAGTCTTCTTTAATATCCTATGGTGAAATTTGCATCAATAAAATGAGTTATTAATAAAAAAATTCAGAAAATTTAATTTTTTTTAATCTCCATGTGAGAGGGCCAATATTTAGCATATATTTGGATCACCAGTTAGAATTAAAATTTTTAAATTAGAATTGATTGATTTTTTAAAAAGATAACTATAATTTTTATTAATTAAAAAAAAATAAAAATATAACCAAAAAAATATACTAGTTAAACCCTTTAATTCTTTATTAATTACTGTTTTTTTTCTTTTTTTTTTTTTTTACAAGAATTCTTTAGACATTAGTACTTGTACAAGTATTGGGCCGCCCCACCATCTTCGACGGTGGGCCCAGAGTGTCCGGTGTGGTGGGACCCAGAGACGCAGTGTTGGATCCACAATGGAGACGGGGCTGTGACTCTAACACGGCTGTAACTGACCATGTGCGCTTTGGAGCAGAAAACGCAACAGTTTTTTTTTTTTTTTTGGCTGAAAATAGAAAACACAAACAGTTTAATAACGTTTTTTTTTTGGTTAAGTAAACAGTTTAATTACTTTTTTTTTTTGGGGGTAAGTAAACAATTTAATTACGTTGACGACAACATTTTTAGTCCCAAACACAGTAATCTCAATCTGGTCCCACGTTTCCACGTGAGTTTTGGGCCCCTTCTTTTTTATTTTCTTTTCAAAGGGGGGGAAAAAAAAGGAGAGAAAAAGAAAAGAACAGCTTTTTATGACCGTCTTATTCTGACTTGGAAGGATAAGCTGGACTTGTTGAGTTACTTGTTCAAAGTGGTTTCACTTTGGACATGATAAACTCAAATCAAACTTTAGTACTAAAAAAAACTCAAATCAAACTGTAGGACTAAAAAAACTCAAATCAAACTTCTTATAATATTTTGACAATAATGGCGCTTTTTATTGTAGGGTATTCTGCTATCTAGAGTATAATTTGTAAATGCTAAGTTAACTAAAATCATGTTAAAATAGTTTTTTAAAATTATATATAAGTTATTTCTGAGATAATTTGCACGTCTTATTGTAGATTTGTCATATTTAGATAATTGAGTTTCTATAATAGAATATTCATATTAAAAGTGTATTTTTTGGAATTTTTTGTTTGATCAAAATTTTAAAAATATGTAAGAATTAAAAAAATGGGAAAGACTGTGATAGAGTCTCTTCCATAGTAACTATCAGTAGATTTCTTTTTTAAACCGTTAGATTTAATCTAACGGTTGATATATTACTGGTGTACCATACTTATCATATACCTTACCTCATATAAACTTTCTCATCCTAATCTTCTTCGTTATCGGTGACTTTTCCGCCATCGTTGGCGACGTGCGACCCATAACCATCGACCTGTGCCCCGTCGCTGGTGACCTCCCTATGCCGGCGACCACACCCCTACCCACCCCACCCCATCCTCGATAGCGCCCCCCCCCCCCCCCGGCCCCCCTCTCTCTTTCTTCTCCTTTCTCCCTGCCCCCGGCCCACCCCGGTGCCACCCGATGAGAATCCCCCCACCCCCTCTCTCTCCTCCTGACCCACAGCCCTCCTCCACCCTCGGACCCCCCCCCCCCCACCACCAACAACCTCGACGCGACTGACTCCCCCCGGCAAGAAAAGAGAGGGGGGTGGGGGTCCTCGTCGAGGGTGGGTGTGGGGGGGGGGGGGGGCGAGGGTGGGAAGGGGTTGCCAGGGATGGGGTGAGGGGCCAATTGGGCCTGGGGTGGGGTGGCTGGGGGTGTGGTCGCCGGCGTTGGGGGGTCACCGGAGACGGGCACAGGTCGCTGGCGACGGAGAAGATAAGGGTGAGAAAGTTTATATGAGATAAGGTGTATGGTAAGTATGGTACACTAACAATCTGTCAACTGTTTGATTAAATCTAACAGTTCAAAAAAGAACTCTATCGGTAGTTACTCTAGACGAGGCTCTACCACAGCCTCTCCCTAAAAAAATTTGATAGAAATTGAATAGGTATTTTATTGATAAGGTATTTTTTTTCTTCTAGGAATTTTAATAGATAATGCCCCTAAATGTGATAAGTAGTAAGAATGGTATAGAAACTTAACCAGGTAATGATTCTTTTTTTTTTTTTTTTAATTTTAAGTGAGGTATTCGAATTCTACATCTTTTACTAGAATAAATGTAGTATTATTGCTATATTATGTCTGCACTATAACCAGATAACGATTTCAATAGACTATGAAAAACCAAACTCTCAATAATGTTCTTCAGATGATGTGGGTCAATTATGAGATTTTTTATTCTTCATACGGAAATTTATGCATCCATTTTCATTTGAGTTTGAAAAAAAGAAAAGGATATTAAAGGTCATTTGAAGTAGCCAATTCATATGTTTTATTGAATACGGAATTAAATTAAAGTCAAGAAAAATATGTGTGGCTGAACATAAAGACAGGAGCATGCAATATTATTTTCCATAATATTGTGCTAAATATTAATTTCCATAATTTGTTATTGGAGAAAAGACACATAAATTGCACATATTTTCACAAACTAGGTAAATTAGACCAGTCACTAGATAGTTTTTAGCTTCCAGCTTGTATCTCTGATGCTAGTTCTAATATAATGTATTGGAGACCCATATTATTATTATTATTATTATTATTTCTAATAAAAAAAGAAATCAATTGGTGTTTTCACATTCTTAGACCAACATCATCATGAGAATCTATTGATACCATAAGTAAAACGGAAGAATGATCCATCTATGATTTCTCGCCTAACATCTAAGAAGTCCAAAATCATAAAGACCCAATTCAACTTGACAGGTCATTGAACAAGCATAATTGCAGTCTCATAACAGGCAATGAGATTCGATCCCTCAATGCTAGATAAGAGAGTCTTGATAGGTCATTATTACCATTATGCTATCATCACTAGTGTTCTCTTATTTAACATTCTTGTTTTTGTTTTCAGGAAAAAAAAAAAAAAAGAGGTAGATGGGTGAACTTAGTAGCTTCGAGTGACCAATCAAGTCTTACCATTTGAAAACAACTTGAAATTTATTAAATATAATATCCATGCACTTGATACAAAGTTATGGGAATATTATTCTATTAGCAAGTTATAAAATTGTATATTCTCAAGCTCTACACGTTCTCAATTATTTTATTTATTCAAGTCACAGAAACTGCAAGTAATCTGTTAAAATTTAATTTAATTATTCTTTAGTTGAAAGATTCCTAAACAAACTAGATATGATATTTTTTTGGGGATGATACACAAATTAATCATAGGCATTATGCATGACTTGGACATATTCCATGGAGAAACTAAACATCTATGAAATACAAAAAATGTTATTAACAATTAATTTATTCAAAAGATAGTGGTGAAGAATATTTTATGAATTACATTTATCAATCAATCTCAACAATCTGGTCAAACTCATATTCTATAATTGCCCTAATCAATGTATATTAGAAAAATTATATATTTAATCCATCTGGGACATCAAATATATCAATTAACTTTGTCACGTCAAGTAAGGAACGCTGCTTATATATCATGGTTTATTTTAATGTAGAGCTAATAAAAATAATATTATCTAAAGAATAGTTGATTTTTTAGGTGTCACTACGAGATCATGATAACACATTTTATATTAATTATGAGTAGTTATAATAATTATTTATAATAATTACAGACATGACAGTGAAAAAAAAATTATAAATAGTAATGTTTTCGAAACAGTCTTTTTTTAATTAGTGCTACATAAAATAACAACCTACATTAAATTAGCCGCTGCTTTTGTTTTTAATATTTGAATAATTAATGTCGAAAATATTTTTCTTACTCCATAGAAGAATTTCTTGGAAGTTTTCCAATTTCCATTTGGTAGTAGATCTTGTTTCATAATTAGGTAAAACGTCAGCATAAAAATGGGTTAAAATTTGATTTTACCAATAAAACTAATGGAAATTAAAAAAAAAAAAATCAAACAAACAAACATAGACATGTATGACCAGCAAAGGACAATTTAATAGCGAAATAACATTTTGGAATCATTTTAATATACAGAATTAGGCAGTATAGCTAAATGGGACACGTCAAGTGTAATATAAAAATTAAGAATTTTCTGAGTTTTATTCTTCTAGTACAACACGATCTAAGTTATAATAATATAAAATTAAATTCGTTTTTATAAAAATGGGAAAGACAAATTAAAAATACAAGCATGATATTTGTACTCTTGGACTAATTAGATTAGTACATAAACCTATTTTGTAACAATAAGTCATCTACTTACTTAATGAGCAACCTTAATCTCTCCTTTTTGGACCACCGAATAGCTTGATAAAATAAGGGCTAAAATATTCCCAATAATAAAATATATATATATAAAATAATTAATAAATAATAATAATAAAAAGGACTAAATTGAGCATCAAACAATGATCAGAGTAACGTGAACACAATATTCAACAACATGACGATTGGACAACTTCCCACAAGGTTTCCTAGTTGGAATTATTTATTATTGATTTATTTTTTATATTAGATAATGTTCATGAAGATAATGCCAATATATTTAATCCACCCAATTACGTAATTCATGATGTTTATCTTATTCTAATCATGTTATACGTTGAAATAATTCATTCCTTAATCCAATTCCTTTATGCATTACGCATCCACTAATGAATCATTTGGTAAATTCTAGAGCCTTTATTAATGCCCTATGTAGAGACAATATCAATAGTTATTATATATATATATATATAGTTTAAATGAATATCAATAGTTATTATATATATATATATATTGTACATATAGTTTAAATGATGAGAAGAAGTAACTGCTATATCACGTCGTATTAATTGAGAGTAAAAGTTCAAGGAAGATCACTATCAACAATTTGAAGAAGCTTGAACAACATGAGTGGATAATTTATTAGCAATATAATTTCCTTCGTGATGAATACGGACAAAGGTAAAGATAAGTTATCAACAATACCAATAGTTCTTTGATTTAGAGTATATTGAGGATTTTATACTTGTAATTTTCAGCTGTCCTAATTGTGAGAGATGTTAGAGTGAAAAATAAAAAATAAAAAAATAGAACGTTTAATAATGTGCATGTTTTTCTTATAAACTTTTTAGTCATCATATTAAATTATTAAAGCAATTTGAAATAAGATATAATCTTTTTATTAAGATGAACTTATAAAAATTTTATGGGTTTGTTATTATTTATTTTCTTTTACGATTTTTATTGTTCTTGATAATATAAAAATTAGTGTTGCTGATTCTTAACATCATTAAATCATTTATTTATTTATTTATTTATTATTGTTATAGGTGGGGAAGGGAACCCTTTTAATTGGACGTGATAGTTTTGATTGTTCAACTTTAAAAACACCTTCTAGAAGGTCAACAAGAAGTTCCAGTGGTTCTAATTCAGATGTTCTTAACTGTACTACGTAGAATTATTGTAGGCATTTTAGGCGTTTGTTGGTCCTCTTTAGTCACTAATGTGATTAATTTACCACTCCCTGGATTGGCATCTTTATGGCAATTAATAAAAAGGTCTGGACAACTACTATTAAACCATAAATGGCCTTGAATGTTACATATAGTTATTTGTTTATTTATTTTTTTATTTTTTTTAAATTCCTAATGTATGTACATTTTAAATCTTAACTAATGAAAACGAACGATATGAGCCGTTAAAATAAATGTTGTTATTTATCATTTAATAAAAGCTTAAAAAAACTTTAACGTTTCAGATTTTTTTTTTTTTTCATCATTTGTGGAATTACAAAGGGGGTTCTTTAATAAGTACAGTTTGGCCATGATAACTTAAAAAAAAAAAAAAAAAAGTTTTGGCTCGGTCCGTACTCATAGATCTTTCAACGCCTACCTTTATTTATTTATTTATTTTTTTTTTTGCCTTTTTCCGTCTCTCTCTAGTGCTGTACAGTGGCAGAGAAAGAAACTTTCTTTTTATTTTATATTTTTGTTAAATAAAAAGGGGTCCATGTCTAATAACATATATATTTTTTTTCAGCAATATTGTTCGTCTCATCAAGATGTGCTCATATAAGACGAACGAGTATTCCTTGTTCATAGAGAGAAAAACACAACATTTTGTCAACTTGTCTATTTGCCCTGACAAGGTTAAAACCATGTCATTTTCTTGGATTCATTTTCTCTGGACAACAAAACGTCATCTCGTTTATTCTTTTCTTGACCACACGTCGTTTTTCGAGGAATGATATGGTCGTTTATTCTTAGAGATACTTTTTTTTTTTTTTTTTAAATAATTGATAAGTTGTATGTCGTTTCCGTACGATCTCTCAACAAACGGCATGTCGGTTTTAATCTTAAACGGAAATTACAATCATATATTTCTTGTACTACCGAAGATGGGGTTTTATTCCTTTGGAAATGAAGACAGTTTGTTGTTCTTCATTATTTAACGGCATGACTTTTGTATTAAAACGACATGTGGTTTGATTGTGAGAGAGACCAGGAATCCTTTATTTGGTGAAAAAGTTGTTTGTCCCCTCTTTTTCCTTCTTCATGTCGTTTTTGCCTAATAAAAAACGACTACAAATGGAAAATGACTGAAGAACATGAGAGCACTACAGCAGACGGCTGGTAAACGACAAAACTACCACAAATAAGAAGAACGACAGTGTCGCGGAAAAACGACAGACAATATGGAAATTTTGCAAAGGACAAGAGGCAACAAATATTTAAAAAGCAACAACTGAGAGTAGGCAACGGGCTTACAAAACTACAACTACAAAAAAAAAAAAAAAAAAAAAAAAAAAAAAAAAAAAAGAGAAAAAGGGGTGGGGTGCAACCACTGTAAAACGGCAATTAGTATAAATGGAGAACGACGAGGAATGACAAAAAAGAGGAGAACAAATTAGAGAAACTACAATTGAGAAAGAAATAAGAGCCTTGATGAGAAGCGTCAAGAAATAATGAAACAACAGCAAAATCAACGACAACTAATTTAAAAAAACGACAAAGAACTCTAAAACGGGAGCAAACAGTGAAAAAGATAGATAATAAGAAAACATTTAAAAAAAAAAAAACAATATCAACGACAAGAAAAATGTCATCGTCGTTTGAAACGCATATGAAAAAAAATAAAATCAAGGAAAGAAGAAAAGAAAACCACCAAAAGCGACATTTTACGGGGATAACGGCAGTAATTTGGAAGCGGTAAATGTACCTAAAACGACATCAGATTAACATCGTGATGTAACATAGAAACGACAACTAAGATGTTGAAAGCCAGAAACAATGTAACATTAAGAAACGACAAAGTTGAAAAACCAGAAAACGAAAGCAAGCTACTTTCGTCCTTATTTTAGTCTTTCATTCAATAATCCAGATCTCCTGTCTTTATCAAAGGTAGGGTTACATAACCAAATTCAGCTCCCCAAAAAAGGGTAAAAAAAAAAAAAAAAAAAAGAAAAGTTACCATAAAATGGGAAGGTGCAACCCACCAATTGACTGTTGAAGAAAAACGACTGAAGGTGACTGATAAGTCATCACTATCAATGCTTTGAACAAAACTTGCAAGTCGAGGAAAAAACGACTTGTCGTTTACTTTTGCCGTCTACAAACAACATGACGTTTTAATCAAACAACACGACTTCAAGTGTGCGAGTCTTAGTTGTTGTTGTTTTAACTTGTTTTTTTAAATCTTATTCAGCCAAAAAAGTAACAGTAAATTGTTTTTTTTTTGTATTGAATTACAAACGACAAGTTATGTTTTGTTTAGAAATAAGAGCATGTTTGGAAGATCAACTATAACATTTTTTATTTTTGAGGTGCATTTTCAATTTATGTTTGGTTACACAACTTTTTTTGTTTTAGACATAAGGGCATGTTTGAAAGATCAACTATAACCTTTTAAGGTGGATTTCCAATTTATGTTTAGTTACACAACTCATCTTCAAAACTCCTCCGATTAGATAGAATACAAACCCACCTCTCTATTTTTTTTTTTTTTTTTTTTTTTCATTTTTATGAAATTCGAACTTCAAAAACTCGACATGATGTGATTTTTTTTTGCTAAACGTTAACAAGAAGAAGAAGGAAACAAGGTCCACATTGCCACCAAAAGTTCAACTCCAACATGCGTGGGCCTAAGTTTGTCATATAAAAATCGCAAATAAATTAGGTGAATAGTTATCTCAATAGCAATAAATAATGATAGTAACTGGAACCATTATCTTATCCTAATAGCTTAAACACGATTATTAATGCCAATCAAAACACGCAAAGGAGCAATTTTCTTGCGCAGAAATGAGAGCAGAAAGTAGTATTAAAAAAAATTTATAAAGGTACTTTTTCATTAGTGTTGGCAGACCATTTTTGTTCAGAATTTAGTTTTGGTAGACCAAAATGAATTCACAAAACATTTACTTCTCCAGAAATTATGGCACAAAGTACGTAGTCATTAACACATTTAGAAGGGCAAAAAAAAACCAATAATAGAATCAAGTTTGGCATTACCTGCAATATTTGGCACGAGAGAGAGAGAGAGAGAGAGGACAAAAGGAGAAGAGATAAATTTGTCGTGATGTTAAAAGAATATTTTTAAGATTCCAAGTTTCAACAATTGTTGACCAAGGGGCAAAAAAAAACCACCCAAAAATAATGGTTGTTTCCCCCAAGTTTACACAGAGAACGGCAAATTTTTTCCCCAGTTCACCGCATCTCCTGAGATCCTTCCTATACAACCTTAAGCCAAGGCCTTTCTTATGCATATTTAGAATTTCCATTTTTTTTTTTGTGGTGGGGGGGGGGGGGGGGGGGGGGGGTGTTGAGACCAATTATGCCTAGTGAAAGTAACTCCTAGGAATTATATTTCTAATCGTACCCGAAAAGAAAAAAGGATATATATCAAGAAGCAAGAATGCCACTCCGGTGTCGAGGAAGAGCAAGTCCAGGCCAGAGTTCATCTTGTATGTTTTGATATGCCTATGTCTTTTTGGTTAATGCAGCTATTTCCTCATCCTGCTGTTTCGTCAGATACCTCTGAGCAGTTGCATTCACAATCTTCACAAAGAAGTTCACGAGCATTAGCCAAACGACCGTGCTCCAAACCGTAGCAAATGAGAAATCCCAATTTTTCACCTGATGAGGGATTTTAGAAATTAGTCGGACTATGTGTAACTAAACGGACGTCATCAATGGCTTACAGGGTTAACATTACCTTGCTATTTGAGGATACGGGTGCGGATGTGAGATATTTTTCTTTCACGGCGTCGAGTTTTGCGGTGAGTTTGGGGAGTGCAGATGCTAAACCGGGGATGAAGCTCAGTACCCAAATCAATTCGTTCTCTATCCAATTAAGAAGCTGATTATTGCAAACTGCAATGATGAAAACCGTCTGCAGAGGAAGAAAACACGTGTTCAAACAGAAGTCTTTAGGTTCCTATCAAAGTTGGCGTCTTGATTAAAGCGAATTAAAAAAAAAATTTTTGAGGAGAAAAGTGACTGAGAAAGTGGCTGGACAGACCTGTATGTGGGTCTTAATAATCGCCTTCCCAATCAATGTTGCAAGAAAAAACTTCCAAAATGGAATTCCGAATTGTCCACACATAATGCCAGCAAGGTCAAATAGAGGATTTGGCACCTGAAAAAGCAAACAAATTAGATGGAAAAACACATTGATAGAATTATTGCTCTGAAAGATTTATGATAAGCATAGTTCATTCCAACTGGAGCCAGAGGTTTTTTTCCCCGCTAAAAAAGCACGGTCCCCTCCTCTAAGGTGCTATATGAAGAATTAATGGGAAGATATTAAAAGTTGGACCAAAAGTGAATGATGCTGTCGTGACATATGCGTAAGTTTCTACTTTTTCAACTTCAAAGTATTTCCCTCATAATCGGGACATTTGGTTCTTCATTGGCACGCCAAAAAGGATGGTCCAAAAAGACAATAATTCTAGCCACAAAGAAGAAGCAAGTAATGGTTTAACATTTTTATCAAGGAAGAGATAGTGCCACACTAGATCAAGAAGAGTCGAGAAAATATGCAGATGTTGTTTAAAGAAACGTTTCTAGATATTCTCTTTGATTATAAAACTTAAAATCTAAGGACTCTCTAAAATGCCAAGGTTCACATCCAAAACCAGCCAGCCGAGGAACGGTAATTCAGACCAAAATATATTTTACCAAAATGCCGTTTAGTAATGAAGCAGGAAAAGACCAAAACTAACCGAAGCAAGTATTAAAATTGTAATGAAGTTCAAATGCTGCGAGTGTGACAGAAGCCAGCGCCTGATATTTGTTAAGTGAGTAGCCAAAAATCCAGTATCCTCGTTTGAGGAGTCATCAAATTCTTCGATGGCATCCACTCTGTTACCCGATATGCTTGCTGCATAAAGTGTTGAATCAAGATAAAACTGAATATTAGGTCTTATGATTTCTGAAAAGTAAAAGCCAAACTGACAAATAACAACCTTTTACTATGTGAAGGAAACATATCAGTTCAGATAAGAGATCACAATTTGGTTTATACTAATAGCTAAAAACATTACAGATCTTAATTATATTTATAAACAAGATAAAATCCTTGAAATATTCCAAATCAAACACAGAAAATCGTTAAAAAAGACTGAAATATTTCCAGAAATAATGTAAAGAATGAAGTTTCCTTTCTATGATGAGGTAAAATAAATGTCTATTCATCTCTTAAGTAATGTATCAAGTTCCAAGAAACAACAAATTTCTCCTGCAGTACTAGTATACAACCTCGGAGGCGGAACATAACAGTAATGGCAGGTTCCAGCAGGAGGCTAAAAAAAAAAAAAAAAAAACTTTAGCTTCTTCTGCATACCTGCCCTTGAAATAAAATACGGAGGAAGCTCCCCCATTGCTGTCCCAATGCCCCATAGAATAGCCTCTACCTGAACCTGTGGCAATATGCTGCTAAGTGGTACCCGCAAACCGTGTACTAATGGAAACAAAGGGGGTCCGAATTCAGAACAGTCTTTATCAAGCCATGAAGGACCTCTTTTTAGCTGTATTGTATCATATGGAGCACTTTTTAAATCAACTCGGCCACACTGCATTGCTTTTATGGTGAAGATTGCAATATGAGGGCCAAGGTATAGGACAAAAGTATGCAACCCAGATCCTGAGGAAAGCCAGAATTATTATGTTACATTCTTAGAAATGACACACTAAAAGCATACGGAAAAGAATTAGTAGGCCATCTAACGGTTTTATTACAAAAGCGCAAATCCATTGCCTTAAACAAAGGATGCATAGTGTTTTTAGCCTGAAAAGTAATAACCATTACAAGACGAAACTTAGTACAAAATCTAAATATTCCTTAGTCAATTTAAAATAAACAGCACAATGGTTCATTCTCATCCACATAAGTAGTGCTCACCTAGACCAATTGAAGATGCAATTCCGAGGGAAATCCACCATAATCCATACCGAAAATATTTTACAAGCTCCTCAACATGCTGCAAAACAAATTACAGAGTAGAATTCAATATCGGCAAAGAGTAGTTATACAATACAATGTAAAAATTAAACACCAAGATCAAAGGGAATTTGCTCGTTCACTACGAAGAGGAAATAAAAATAATGTGTACGAAATCCTTCATCCTTATCAAAGTAACTAAGCTCTAAGCTTCTTTCTCGGTTTTTCCGAAATAAAAACAGTGCTTTATGCTTATATCTTTCCATCTAGTGCCTACGGGCATGAAAAAGAAAATGTTGGATCATAAGAAAGTTAAAATCTTTTCTTAATGAAAAAGTTGGTAGGAAAATGATGGTTCCTTCTGAAGGTTAGGAATTTAAATTAGGTAGGACAGTGTTCAGATGACTATCTATTTGCATCCAATAGAAAGCAAGCAAACTGTATAATCATATATATAAGCAACTCAGTACTTATTTATTTTTTTAGGTAGAAATTCTTTATCCGGAGCTTGTACCATGTGAATAATTTACAAACAAGATCTATTTGGTAACATACCTTCTCATGGGGGCCATCAATGGTGACAAGAAGAATTCCGATGGCCAATGCTAGAGTACTCAAAAGCATAAGCCAACCACCTTTTGCCAATAAATACGATGTGAACGATTAACATATAGGAAAACAGCCAAAACAAAAAACTTCAAAGTTTTGAAGGGTTGTGTAGCTAGCGTCAAATTGTCTAGATCATGCTGATGTCTCTCACGGAGCCCTGCAAAATAAAATAACTCTATAAGCTCCTAGGAGTCAATATCACTCTTTAGCTTGTTTCAAAGGTCTAAAACTTCATTTCTCATTTTGCATTTCAAAAGGAGATATCGATATCTTAAATCACCAAGACCAAGTCTCTTCCACCATGATTCATTTGGAGGGGTGGTAAGGCTGCTCGTTTCCTGCGAAAGTTTGTGAGGGGTAATATAGGCAATTGACTTCGTAAGGGATACATATGCCATGTGGGGATACACTCCCTCCCTGGAGTTATCGGGGAACGTCCTTATAACCCTCTTACTTTAACCAAATATATAAATATATACTTATATATTTCTCTTCTAAACAGAAGACTACTACTGGCTTGTTATAGCCCATTCTCGTCGCACTAAAGTTCACACTCATAATCATATTCAACCGAACAAACACTCAGCATGTCCTAAAGAAGGGACACGCTTAACCAATAATATATATATACACCTAATTCAGCGTTAAACTGAAGAATAAAAAGGAAAAAAAGAAACCCTTTTCCCAATTGATGAAAGCTATCTTTCTTCCTTTATATCATTTTAACAAATATTCACATATTCAACAAAAGCTTTTCCCTACACAATGGTTCAATCCAATAGTTAAGACCCTCTTTAGCAATAAACACTTCCGTTTGTACCAAATTCCCAACTAAGAAAATTCCGATTCAAGCCATGAAAGATTTGATTTTTAATTACAGGCACCCAAAAAAAAAAAAAAGAGCCCATTTTCAATACGTCTACAAAAAATCCCATTAACTGAAAACAACAAATCGATTCAGAAAGCGAATCTGTTGACTTATTAGAGAGAAAACAAAATCTGGGGTCTCACGTAAAGGGATTACATTTCAATTTATTAATCAGAAAACAAAGAATAAATAAATAATTGAATAACTCACCTGATATGGATATATCAGTTCCTCGAGATGAAGAGGAAGAAGGGGAAGAAGGTGCTCCTCTTCGTGAACCCATTTGGCTCTCACAAACAAACGACCGAAGATCACAACAAGCTCTTTCTTTCGTTCATGAATGGAAATGAATTCTTCTGAAACAAAAGATGAATTTAACAAAAAAAAAAAAAATCGTTTTCCAGGAAATGGGCAAACGAGTTTTTTGAAATAGAGATCGATGAGGATCAATAGGATGAAGATAGACCCAAAATTTCGAAAAGAAGGAATTCAGATCTGAAATTCCGAAACTCTGAGAAGAACCCCTCTTGAGGAGTTTGCGTGAAGATCCGAAGTGGGAGCTTTTTTCGGTCTCTCTCTCTCTCTCCCCCTCCGTCTCCATATCCTCTCCAAAGGAGTCTTTTTTATTTTTAACTTTTTCTATTTTTTTAATGGGATTCTGGTTTTTTTTTTTTTTTTATGTCTTCTCATTATAATAATTATATTTAAGTTTTTGTTTTTTTTTTTATAATTATATTTAAGTTCTTGTTAATTGTTTCCAAATGGGGCTGATATATGGCAAAAAGCAATAAAAATTAAAATTAAAATTAAAAAGAATAACATTTTATTTTATTTTATTTAAAATTATGCACAGACATCAATTTATTTTTAACTTTCGAATATCAATCTATTTGATATAAAAGTTATCATTAATTTATTATTGTGTTATTAAATAATCATCATATTTATCTAAATTAACAGATCATAATAATTAGTAAAGTTCACAAGTGATCTTAAACTACTATTTTTTTATTTAATGGAGAATATTGAAAAGTTACTTTAAAATGCTCGCAAGCTCTTTTTTTTTTTTTTTTGGCAAATGATTATTTACATTTAAGTTGTTGCTAATGATTCCCCTTTAAAAAAGTAGTTAAAAATGATTTCAATTTAAAATTACAAAACATTACATCATTCGATATTTTCTTATAATTTATATGTTCGTATGATTACAGCTATTTTTTAAGGTAGTATTGATTTTGATGATTATGGAAAATTCATCATTGATGGCTATTTTTCTACTGGTGGGTCGTGACTCTGAGTAGTAAAACTAACGCATAATTTGCATGCATAAAAATGAAAAATCTATAGAAAATACAAAAAAAAAGAAAAAAATATATATTTTAGGGTTCACAACTTTTTTCCCCCTTTTTTTTTTTTTTCTTTGGAATAAGATTTTGATTTGATTTTTGAGAAGAAAAGAAACTAAAATTTAAATAACTTTAAATACGATCCGATGAGATGAAGCTTGTCGAGAACAAAAACGTGCACATAACCACAATCAATATTTTGTCAAAAGAATTCCTCATTGGGGCATTAGATTTTGAATTAATACATCTATAAATTCTATACTCTAAAGTGTAAACAAAAGTCATCAATTTTGTGCCGTAACTTGATATAGATCAAATTAAATGATTTGGGGTCCCTCAAAATTTTTTTATTATTCTTTAGAAAAAAAATAAACTATCAAATTAAGGGTCAACGTGCAACTAAAGTTTCGAAAAAAAGTATAACAAAGGATCAAAAGTCATTTTCTAGCACCATTATTTATGATGGGTTTGTGGGTCAATATTCAATAACCAGAAAAAAAAAAAAAATCCATTTATTTCAAGTGAATCAAAACGACAGGCAATATCCCCTGACCATGTTACAATCGTAAATTTTGGTTTTCTCATTCAATTAAGCGAAATTTATAAACATATATAAATGCTATTTTGGAATTTTCAAACAACATACAATTTATTTTGGATCTAACCATATATATACCTGGACATCTCAAATGTTTATCAAATTCATACCTTGAATAGTGTTTAATTTTAATTATTGAAGAGATAAACTATAAAAAGAACTGATAAAATTAAAAAATTTTAAAGAAAAAAGGAAATTTTCAAAACACATCCCTATACCCCTCCAAACACCCACGTTAAGAACACGATCAACCCCCCCCCCCCCCCCTAATGAAAAAGGTTTTTCTTTGCTGCTTGGTTTTTCAAAAATGTTTTGGATTTTTTTTTTGTTTTGTTTTGTTTCCTGTTTTTTGTTTTTCTTTTATTTTTTTCTCTTTGAGAGCTTTTTTTTAATGCAATGAAAATTGAGCATTGGCCGATTCATGATATGAATTTAGAATAGTTACAAAAAATATTTGATGAGTTTCAAAATAGATATTGTATTTTCTTAAAAAATCTAAATACAAGACGTATTTTATATAAATATTCCTTCAAGTAATCCAATCCTTTTTTCCCTTTTCTTTTCTTTCTTTCTTTTTTTTTTTTAATGTAAATAAGGATTATCATTTGTCAATGGCTTCTAAGTTATAACTTACGGCAACGCAAAGGACACTTGGAGAATATTCTATAAGCACAATAGGCATCTGAATGCAGTTAAAGATAGTTGGGATAAGAAGAAATCTGTCAAAATGTAGGATACTATTATTTTGTCTTGAGATATATATTATTTTTACAACAAAAAATATTATTCATTTAAATTTAAACTTAGAGGAAATACATATATATATATATATATAATTTATGTTCTCTTTTTGAGTCTTGCCGAGAATGAATAAACAAACTACTAATGTTTTTTTAAGGTTTGTCACATGCACTCCACGTTCTGTTGTGACAAACATATCCCCAGTTCTATTTGGCATTTTATAATATGATCACATAAAATAACAAATAAATAAATACCGACATTAGTGATAATATGTTTTTATTTTCCTTTTATGTTGACAAATATGACTTGAAACGAAAACAATATCAGATTTTGAACTTACGGAACCCTGTTTAATAATATGTTTTTGCTCATAATTTTATTTCAAAACCTAGTTTTATTATTATTATTATTTATTTGATAAATAAAAAATTCCGAAAACCAGGTAGAATGACTGGCCAATCAGTGACAATTATTGCGATGATGCATGTGCAATGGATCCTGAAAGAACAAGACAACACAGTTCTCCATATGTTTTATGTTTTTTTTCCCCCTTTTATTTTTCTTTAATTTAAAAGAATTTAAATCTATGTCTATCTTGTATAATATTTATAATATCTCTTAGCTTTCAAAATCCCATTAAATAAAACAAAAACACATGGGAAAACATATTATTTTATTCTACCCAAAGACTGTGGCAGTTTTAATAGTTGGGTTGGAAGTTGAAAACTACTAAGCATTAATATTATTATATATAAACACGTACCTAAAAGCACATGTAATGTGATCTTTATATATATATATATATATATATATATATCTAGGAAATTAAACGTGAAAAGTAATAAAGAAATATACCCGTGACAGGCTACTTGCAAATACTATTATGCTAATAACATCACTCCCTTCACAATTATTAAAACAAAGGAAGAAAAAAACAGTATTCCTTTAATTTTCCAAAGATTTTAATAGTAAGGAGAAGTATTGATTGACCAGCCACTAAATCCTACATATAGAGATAGATAGAGATCCTCAAAAGAAAAGAAACTGAGAGAGAGAGAAAGGGAAAAAAAAAAAAAAAAAGGAAGACATAATTTTGTGAAACCAAAATTCTTTCACTTATCTCATTATTTTCCTTGAGCCTTTCTCTTATTCATATTTATTGGTAAGAAAATAATAAGTAGTTGCAAATTCTTCGAATAACAAATAAACAAAATATATACATAGACCGACATAGTTCGAATTTGTGTCAATATTTTCACACACATATATAGGGGTGTTTGGTGGAGTAGTTTAAGCTGGGATTTTTAAATTTCAATAGTAAATTTTTTTGAATTTTCGAAAAAGACAAAAAAAATTTTGGAGAAAAAAACAAAAACTTTTTGAAAAAAAGATTAAAAAAAGTTTAAATAAGATGGTTTGAACCATCCAACCAAACTCCCCCTATATACATATATATTTATATGATTTTGATAAGATATAAAATTTAAAATTATATACTAGTAATTTTTTCATCGGATACCTAGTATTTTTCAGAAATAGTGGAGCAACCGTGAAATTAAGCCTATCAAAATAGCCTATTGAGCTAGTGTTATTGATCACATCCTGATTTGCATCTCAAAGAAGCAACTTATTAAAGATTCCAAGTTGGGCATCAAAATGGAGCACAAAAACAATAAAAGACAGAATATGCCATAGGCACTACTTCCTTCACATTATTCCATTGTAATCATCATGTGTTTCATTCAGTTTTGGACTCATCTACAATTAATGCTTTCACCTCACAATAGAGAGAAATAGTTTAGTATAATGCTACTAACATCAAAATTAAATCTAAATTTTTTAAAACTACTGAATATAATATCTGAGTTATCATTTGTTTATTGACATGTATTTAATAAATTAGAATGTCAATTAATAATAAAACATTATATTTATCAATAAAATGATAATAATTCATTATCAATTGAACTGGTATTAAAAAGTCATAACTAGAATTGGGGGGATGAAAATGTTAGAAATAGTAACTAAAAAAAAAAGAAAAAAGAAGAATGTTGGTCATTTGTATAAAATTTCAACAATACCAATTAACAACTTTTATTTTTTAAAAAAATAATTTTGTTTAGAGTGCGAGTACCTATTAATTCGGATGATAACTTAAATAATTCTATTCAAATATTCAAATATTTTTGTTCAGAGATGTTCTCGACGGAGTTATACCCATTCGAACTTGTGATCTAAACGGTGCTTAAGGTGTTCTCTATTATTAGAGGAGTTCTGTCAAGCTCCAACGGACAGTTCTAACATGGAATTGAAAGCTGAGCCCAAAGGTTGGCCCAATGCCAATAGCCATTTCACTTGGGCCGGGCCCAAATTGGGGTAGGAACACTGCTCAATGTGACTGTCATCCTCAAAACTTTGTAACGATTTTACTCTTTCGAGAATTTATTTTCCTTTTCTCCAATTCTAACCTTTTTCCAAGAGCCATTCCCTCGTGCAAGGGGAGCTGCGTCGAGTTTGCCCACGAACGAGTAACGTTACAACGAGATCCTCCCCTGCCACCCTCCGCCATCCATGGTTTCCACACCTACCTTGTTACCCGCACCACGGAGGGCTAGATAGGTCGTGACGCTATCTCCCGCCAAGAAGCATTTCACCGTGTACGTCTATCGCCCTCGACAGCCTAACCACTGCCTCCTCTTTGTTGATGAGTTATTTCAAATCGTTTTTTAATTTTATTCAGTGTTCTTTCAATACGAAACGAGATGTCTCCAATAACAAGTTAGACTACCTTTAGTAAAGCGATAGAGTACTATTGGTAACACGGTAGAATAACATTAGTAACACAATAGACTACCACTGTGTGAAAGCTGGCACTGAGGACTGTACTAGTGGTGGTTTGAGTTAGGTGTAAAAGTTTCTTTCTCGTTATTAACCCAAAAATATATATATATATATATATATTTTCTATCAATAGGTATTTTAGAAAAAAAAAAAAAAAAGAACTAACCAATATGTATTTTAGCACGACTCGGCACAACTTAAGACAAATGCTAGTCAAAGATGGAACAGACAAGACAGGCATAACATGAGCATCTTTTAATCTTTTTTTTTTTAGGCCAGTATATTCCATAGCACGACCTATTTCACAAATCTAATAATGTTGCATAACCACATGGCTTAGATGCCATTATTTGATAATTAGCACCCTTTGACATATCTATTTTGTAGATTGGTTTTATATTTTCCAAATTAATTACAAGATTGTTGTTAAATTATATTTATATATGAGGAGCATGTAGGATTTAAAAATAAAAAAAAATTTAAATAAATAGAGCAAGTAAGTACGTCAAAGAGAGTTCATGAGTTATTCAGATATTAATTATGCTATTAGTACTCTTTTGATATATCTAGAATCAAGTTACTACGTACAAGAGAGAAAGAGATTTCAATTCGGAAATGTAAGTTTGATCGCGGAGTGGAATATTTAAAGATGGCGATATATTAGAACTGTTATACGAAAAGTGATGAATTGTCACCTTGTATCCGTATACTATATATCTATATATATATATATATATATATATATATACTGGAGATCAATAACTATTAATTATCACTAATAATTTGAAATGAATATTGATTAAAAAAAAATCTGATGCCTAGCTAATTCTATTTTTCCAAACACTTTTTTCCCTTCAAATGATAACTAATTAATTATTAAAAAAGCGATCGTCTAGATACATGTTATATATTTGTATACACACAATTAATATGTTATACAAAAACAAACAAATAAATATGTATATATACATGGCCTTATCAAGAAAAAAGTGACATGTATGATCTTGCTTTTACTTTATTCTGCGCATTTTTCATAACTTTTTAGCCTGAAGAATCTCATCGAGAAGATTAGAGACACACAACACGAGAAAAATGAATATATATATATATAAATTTTATATTGCAGCAGAATATGATCCGACTAGATTGAGTTGGGCTAATATATTTATGACACTCACATTTATATATATATATATATATATATTATGTTAGATCTTTTTGGGTTATAAATTTAGAAAATACCACTACTCGATTTAAAAGTATGATCATCAAACGCAAAAAAATAATGGTGATTCTTACTATATACATTGGATGCCACCATACAAGATCTTAAAGAATATAATAAATGTGCCTGAAAAAAGTGTGTTTGCCATACATGAAATCGTACCCTACCATATTTAAAAGAAGATCATAATCCTTTTTTAATTAGTTTTTCATGAAGTGGATTAATTTCGATTAATTTTGATCTCTAACTTTTATCAAAAACTACTTTATCGATCAATTCATCAAATTATTTTAAACAAGATTGATTCATTTGGCTATTAATTAAAATATGGGTACGGAAATGTATACTTGAGGACCATATAGAATTTAATAGAGGTTAGATTTTTAATTTTACATCTTAGGACATAATTGTTAAGAAAGAAGTTATATATATATATATTTGTTACGATAATAAGAGTTAAATGACAGAAAAACTAATTTCGTATAACTTGACTGATCGAGAATTCATTATGTGGCGTTTTAAAAATTAGTGACCAAAATGTGATTTGAGCTAGCTTAGGAACTTAAGGGGAATCAACCCAAATTTACAATGTGACGTTTCTTAATAACTTGTGATAATATTTAGATTAAGATTCTAGAGTACTCGGTCAAGGTGTACCCCATGTAGATGATGACTTGTCTGTGAGAACGTTGACTTAGTGGGGTCGTCATTGTGGAGACAAATCTCTCTCTCTCTCTCTCCCTCTCTTCCCATGTGTAACACGATTTACGGTCGGGTTCTTATTTTGTATTATAAATAGAAATATTGTTTTTTAATCATTAAGTTAATTTATGAATAGTTTGATTAATTTATGAATAATTATGTTAAAAATTTATATTGTATAATATATAATCGCTTTAATTATAGATTAAACAGTTGAAAAATTAATCTAACGACTAAAATAATAATTCTTATCGATAATGTAAATATGAGGTCTCATCGTAACAACTGTCGAATATGAATTGGTCACTATCTTCAATCCTCAATGATGATTCACTTCTTATGATATTTTGTTTTTTAATTAGCAAGTTTTTGCCCTTCAATATATATCTTGTGTTTAAGGTCACATGGATTGTTAGGTTAAATTCCAACGTCACAACCAACATGAAAAAACCCTTTTATCACTCACGCACCGAGCAGTTTAAGAATAATTCATGTTAATGGAGAAAAGTTTATAATTAAGACCAAAATTTAAATAGAATACTTATGTAGTAGATTAAGATCAAACCATAATTTGATGTAATTACTAATTTTGTTATGTTATTTCTTTTTAACAAAAAGGACAAACATAAAAACGAGTGGAAACAGAATCAATTCACTATATGACATTTATGTTTCATTTGGTGAAACATTTTAAACTCAAAATTTTCATATCAACTTTTGTCTTTTTCTGAAAAGGTAACAAAAATTATAACTAATTTTTAAAAAATCAACCAACTCAAACTTAAAAATTTTAACTCAAACTGTTTCATCAAATAAAACCTAAATATAAGAGGGCAAGGACGGCCGAGGTGGTTGGGTGGGTATGAGCCCCATCTTTAGGATGGAGGTTCAAGGACTGTACATGTACATAATTGTTATATTCTGACAGACGGATTATCGTTTCAATTTTAATTAGATATTAATATCGAGTCAAGCTCAACTTTTAAAATATATTATTGTTGGAAAAAATTTTTTTTTTTTCTTAAAGATATTTTGACGTTGAATTTAATGCATAACAGAATTGGACTCATCAAGAACACTGTTGAAAACGAAGTTTCAGGGGAAAGAAGGATTGATAATGACTTTCGCGTTAGTTTATGTAAAACTAGATTGACGTTGGAGACCAGGCAACTTGTGTGTGCAGACCAAAAGGAAAAAGATTAAAAAAAAATAAAAAAGGATATAATATTGACCTAAAAAACAAAATAAAAAAAATAAAAAAAAACTTTTAGCATATGACACTTTATATGAAAAGACTTTATAGTCGTTACTATTGTAGTCAACCAAGTTGAAACTTCTAGGGAAAAAAAACAATAATTTAATTTTAAAAATATCACGTTATTTATTTGGAATTGGGGTTAACATCTTTCTGCAACAAAATAGTATTATGAAAAGTGCACAAAACTAAAATAAAAAAATAAAAAAAATAAAAAATGAGGGTAATGGATGGAAGGTCGATATTTTGCTAATAGAGCATAGTTCGAGAGGTGCAAATAGCACATTTTATTTTATTTTTTGAAAGTGGGATTTCGTTTTATTAACAACTCAAATCGGATCTTACAAAAACGTCAAGATATTTGGACAAAAAATCAAGCAAAATATAACATCTAAACGTTGAAGAAATAGCATGACGAGATAAGAAGTGAAAGGAAAAAGGATAGAAAGGGAGAGCAAAGTGAAACAAAGTAACATAATTTAAGGAGTATTTTTAACAATAATCCATAATTAAAGAAAGATTAAATCATAAAAGAGAGTGGTGTCTTGACTTTAAGACCACTGTTGCCAACAATTGAATGTTTAATTACCAAAGTAGAAGTATACCTACTTTGTTAATTATTTCATCTTAATAAGGTCGTAAATCAGGATTAGAAGTAAGTTTATCAGTTTTCTTTTTCTTCTTTCAATGAGTTGTATGACACTTGTTTTACCTTTTAAACAAAAGGAATTTTTATGATAAGAATTGTCATGTTTACAATGAGTAGAAACTGTTTTTTAACTTTTGGATTGATTTTTTACGATTTATATATAAATAACCGTGCATGTTAAAATTTTGTAGTACATGACATAAAAACAACTCCCAGTTATATGATTCTTAAAAAAAAAAAAAATTTAACATATTAATGGTAAATTAAGGAGAGCCTCACATTTGTCACAGAAAAAATCTCGTTCGTGGCCTTATCACAATAAATTTTTTTGGTAGAAGTCCTTATCACATAATGAGGAATCAATACTATTTTTTTTTTTCGGTGAATATCAATGCTTTTTTTTTTTTTTTTTTTTTTCATATTAGGAATCAATACCTATGATTCTTCTTTTCTCCTTTGCTTTGTTTCTTTCTATCGCTCTTTTATTGCACCGAATTTACATCTTTTCAAGTAAAGAATAAATTTCACGAAAAAAAATTAAAAATTTATTTTTCTTTTTCTTTTTCGAAATATTTTAATGATAGAAAATGAAAGTACCTTTTTTTATAAGAAAAAAAGAGTAGAACTCTGTTTTAAATTATAATTTGGACAGTTTCTTCTTCTTCTTCTTAGAAAATGAAAGCACCTTTTTTTTATAAGAAAAAAAAGAGTAAAACTCTGTTTTAAATTATAATTTGGAAAGTTTCTTCTTCTTCTTCTTGTTCTTTCGGTGTTCCGAGATGTGGGGCGGTGAGTTAAAGGTTTTTCACTTGTTTCTTTGTTCACACGTTAATATTCTTAATTATGTGTGCCTTTTCTTATCCCAAAAATGTGTGTATATATATATATATATACGTGCTTTTTTACTTTATTCCTTACATCGCAAACAAGTAAAGCATGTAACAACCGTGAATAAGCATGATTAATAATTTAATATGTGATTAGCATGGGGTTAACTTGACCTCTAATTATTTATCATTTTCTAATAATAAGCCTGAAAAAAGTTTGCTAAAGGTTAAGCTGACCTCTAATTATGTATAATTTTCAGTTAGTAAGCCTAAGAAAAAAAAAGTTTGCTAGATATTTACTTAAGGCAAGTACTCTGTCAAAAATAAATTAATTAGGACCAAGTTAATATATTGACCTATAATAAAGCAAGATCTTTTGTGGAATAAATTGAAAACATGAATTTATTAAATCAACAAGTTTTCCGTGCTTACATGTAACACGTAACGATAATCATACATATGATTGCATCATGTGATATAGTGTTCAAGTAATAATAGTAAAAATAATAATAAAATCTAATTGGTTTGTTAATTACATATGGTGAGTTTTAGGCAAGATTAAATGCGAACTTAAAGATAAAGGCAAGTCATTATTTCCTGAATTGAACATCAAATCCAGGTTCGTAATAATGTCTCTGCACAATCATGTTCTTTTTTAATTTTTATTTTTTTCCTTTCTTGTTTTAATAGTAGCTTGAGTACTTAACATGGGGTCCGGGTATTAAAGGCGACAAGAAAAGGTAACAGGGAATATGTAGCTAAGCATAGGGTAAGAGTTAAGTTAAAAATAGATACTAAAAAAATAGTTATGGTATGTTTGATATTTGAGTTTAACTCCAATTAAACTGTACTTTTTCAGTTGGATTTTTGTCTTTTTTTAAAAAGTTAATAAAAATTATAATTAGTTCTCAATCAATTTCAACTTAAAAATTTTAACTCCAACTAGTGATTCAAACAGAAGCTTAGATAAAATATAGATCCCTTTCTTACATAATAACTTAAAAATGCAAGTAATCAGACCTTCCTAAGGAGTAAAAACATGGGTATTCTTGTAGTTCTTGAACGATAGGTTAAATTCTATCTTAGTCTCTGATTTTTAAAAATGTCTGAGAACAAGTCCTTGTTTTTTAAATTGTTCTAAAATAATTAGTTTGTTCATCCTATTATTAAAATATTTAGGGTGTTTGGTGTTTGTGTTTGAGTTTGAGTTAAGATTTGTAAGTTTAAATAGTGATTTTAGTTGACTTTTTCAAAAAAGACAAAAAATTTTTGGGAAAAAAGACAAAAATTGAGTTGATGGTGGTGAGTTTAAACTCACCAACCAAACGGATTAATTGAAAAAGAAAGTACATATTATACATATACTAAAAGGATGTTGCCTTTTCACTGTTACTTTAACAGTTATGAATAGTGATTTTTGCATTCTTTTCTCCATTTTCCATGATTTTGCTACAATACTGTAATGTACAATACTTTTTTCTATGGTTGCTACAATTACTACAGTGCTGTAAGTATATATACAGTACTGTTTGCTACAGTGATGTATAATGTCTGGTCATTTTTGCCCCTCTAATTGTGTGGGCTGGATATAGGCTGTATAATAACTTGATCATTTTGCCATCAAAACCCTATGCTTGCCTTTCTGGTATTCTCTATTGCTTTTGTGTTTAGCCTCTCACTATTCATTTATTTTTCTTCTATTTCTCTCGCCGCTCCTCTCTTTCTCTCTCTATACCCTTTTTGCTCCCCAAAGTCTAAGTTTGTCTTTCTCTTGCCATCGCCATTGCCCCTCTTTTCATTTTGTATTTATTGTCTCATTGTTTATTTTTCTCTAATTTTTTTCTCCCTTCGTTGCTTTCTCTCTCTTTCTCTGCAGATTTTATGTATTTTGGGTTTTGAAACTCTAGCTTTGAGTTTTTATTATTATGTTCGCCGGTCCTGTTCTTTTTTTTTTTTTGCTTCATTTTTTCATGCTTTACTCTTTTCTCATTTTGTTTCTTTATGTTGTTCTCTCTCTCTTTTTTGGTTTTTTAGATTCTTGGTCTTCAAATCCTAGGTCTTAGTATTTTTTTGTGTGTTTTTGTTGGTTATTTATGTTTTTTTTTTTTTTTACTTTCTTTGTCAATGTTGGTGTTCTTCTTAAATTTTTCTTTTTTTTTTTCGGTGACTTTGTTTCGTAAGATTTTTAGGGTTTCATCTTGAGGGGTTTTTTTTTTTTTTTTAATGGTGTGTATTATTTTTTGCTTTTTTGTTGTTGTATGATTTTTGTTATAACTTTTAATATTATATCATTTTTGTGTGGTTTCCTTGAGATATATATATATATATATATATATATATATATAGCTTTTGAAAGTCAAATTTGAAAGATTTTAGGTGGGTGAGATATTTGACATTTTTAATATGTCAATTATCGTACTACTACTTACAAGAGTCTGAATTAGAGAGGAAAAAGAGAGACAATTTTTTGAAAAAGCCAATGGTACTATCTTACAACGCATAAATCCTCTCATATTTTTAATATTTTTCAAAAGGGAAAGAATGCTTTTAAGAAATCTTGTTTAAGCTCATGCCAGTTTGGATAAGCAAATCAAAGGGCATATAATGGATCCACATGGTTTATTCAATTTTTAGTATCTCAAATGGTCTAACAATTAATTTTATACTATGTCATTTGAAAAGATTTAAAATACTTTATAATTGATTTTTTATATATTAAAATTTAACTTTTTTCAATGATATATTAAAATATAATTAATTAGACATCATTTAAAATTCTAAAATTAGATAGGAGATGTCAATCCCTACTTTAACAACTTTGAAAATGCTAAATCATGAAATTTAATAGATAAAGAGGTTACATCAATGTATAATAACAACTTTTAACAATCAAATAAAGAGAAAAAAAAAATGTAAAAGTTTTTCTTGTGGTGCCTTAGAGGCCCAATTAAGAATTAATTAAAATGTTTTTTTTAATAAGAATTAATTGAAAGTGTTTTTAGACCATCATCGAAAGATCAAAATTATTGCTTGCCTTGATATCTCATTTGGGTATCCACAAATGTACTTTTCTTTCACAAAGCCCACATATTCTCATTTTGTGCCGCTGAAGAATATATTTCCTTCCTTTTCTTTTAAATAGTTGGGTTTATTCAATGAAATATAGCTTTCTGTTGTCTTTTTGTATTCACATTATCTATTCAACAGTAACGTTCACCGTTGATTGGTCCCTTTTTCCGTAAGTTTAACAAAAAAAAAAAAAAAAAAAAAACTGAAAATTTGAGGTTAAAACAGCATTACTAATATATATTTTGGTCGATTAAAAATTACATTTTCTTTGCCTACATTCCAAGGCAATATTCCATAACTTTTGGACAAATACATGCATCAAAATCAGTAATGTGGCTCAATTTGTGGTTCTTATTATTACTTTTGTGTAATTGGACATATAATAGTCCTAGTGCTTTTGTCTAATTTATTTGCATCTTCTAATTCATCATGTATGTATTTATTTCCTCTTTATAGTTGTCTTATAAAATGGCATTAATTAAATAAATAAATAAATAAATAAATATATAAAATGCCTTTATATATTTGCATCTTTTGTATGTATTTATTTTTTTTTTTTGGGAAACACTATCTGTCCTTTGTACAATAAATAAATATTGTACTGATCACCCACCACACTAGTAGTAATTAAATAATGCCAACGAGTAAAATTCTCCCTCTTTTAAATATTATATTATATTATATCATATGACCACATATGTATGGTGAGACCTTAAAAAAATATATAAAAAAAGACAGAAACAAAGACATAAAACAGCGAAGCCGTGCATGTTTTACTTAAGTGCCCTTAAACCGAGCTGTCAAGAAAGAATCTTTAGATAATCTAAATATATGTATATATATTTAGTCGTACATATGATGTGATACATGTATATTATACATTTATTTATGTGTATAGATATGTTTAAGATAAGTATACATATGTAAATAACAAGTGGACTTAAGTATTTATTTAATTTTTTTTTTGATAAATTAGTATTTATTCAAATTGACGATAGGATGAAATGGACATGCTTAAGTTAGAATCAGGTCCTTTGTTTATAATCACTAAGAAAGAGAGAAAATGACTCAAAAAAATTCCCCTCGATAAACCCCACATCATGTCACTGTTGCGTGCCATGGTCATAATTGAACGAGGTTCTAGAGAACGAAAGCACCGGTTATTTCCGAGTCATTAAACTTAAGGGACTCCGGTTGGAGTTTTGAAAATGATTTAATTGAAAAATAAGTGTGGTTTGAAATCGTGTGTTTTATTAAAAATAAATTGTGATGGTTAAAAATTATAAAAATTTAAAATGCGTTCGAATAAATATTAATATAAATTCTTTTGCGTTTATCATGTCATTTTATATAATTAAAAAAAATCTCATTTTAATTTGAAACAAAAAAAAAAGTTATAAAATTTTAGGGTATATTTACTTTACATTAAAAGAAAAGGAAAAGTGAACTTTCACATTTAATCATGTATTTACTTATAAAATTGAGAAATGAGAATTTAATGAGCCCATATGATAGGGAATGAAGAATGTGAATGTTAATCCTTATATCGTCTTGGTATTGATTACTTGTCATAGGGAATAAATATCAAATTTATTTATATACCTTTAATAAGTTTTTATGTGCTATTGTTATTTTTAGTGTAAAATGATATTTTAGTAATTACATTAATAAAATCAATTTTGCTAAGATTAGTAAATGCTATAAAGAGAATGAGATCGTAGGCAAAATAAATATTAAAAGGGAATTAATGATCCTATTTTCTATTCTTTTACTTTATAAAGTTCAGAACTAAAGTTTTATAAGGTTAAAAATTTAGAGACTAAACGAGTAATTTATTTTTTAATTTCATTACATTTACTATTAGGTTTTTTTACAGTTTAATAGACACGATTTTAAAGTTAGAATTTAAAAAAAATGAAAAAAGAAGATTTGAAAAGGCAGGTAACGTAACTGATTTAGAGGGTGTTTGGGTGGTGAGTTTAAACTCACCACCATCAACTCAATTTTTGTCTTTTTCCCTAAAAGTTTTTTGTCTTTTCTGAAAAAGTCAACCAAAATCACTATTTAAACTTACAAATCTTAACTCAAACTTAAACACCAAACACCCTCTTATACTTTTTGGAGTAAAAAAAAAAAAACAACTGTAAACGCCAAGTGCCCCTTTAAGAAAATTCTCCGTAACAAACTCCTTCAGAGCAACAAAAAATAAAAAAATAAAAAATAAAAAACAAAAATAAAAAAGACAACACGGAAAAGTTCGCAAACGGATAAATAATTAGAAATTTCCAACGGGGGGCACTTTTTGGCTTATATATATATATATATATATGTATATGTAACTATACCTCATATATATATACATATATATATATATAACTGTACAGGACCAGAAGACCATAGATATCGAAACACCTCAAACAGCCTGAGAATCCGTCTCGAGTCATTCTTTTCTTTTCCTGTAAAATTTTCTGGGGGTTGTTAAGAAAGAAGAGCTGTAATGATCGGGTTGTGTTCAAGCTCGGGAATGATAAGCCAGAAATTGATGAAAGCGTTTTGTGTGAAGACCGACATCGAAGAAGCAATGAAGAATCACAAGGTGGTGGAGATGAATAAGAAGGTGAAAGGAACGGTTGTGCTGATGAAGAAGCATGTTCTGGACTTCAAAGACGTCAAGGCTTCGTTGCTCGATCGAATCCACGAGCTCTTCGGCAGAGGCGTTTCTTTGCAGCTCATCAGCTCTGCTCAGCCTGACTCAGGTTTCAACTTCCTCTCTTTTAATTTCATTAATTTTGCATTTTAAATATGTTTTTGAGGACAAATTTTAGAGTGTGTTTGGAGCTTTGTTATCGCTCTGATGCAGAGTTAACACGCGGTTTGAAAGCAGGACATAGCTTGTTTTCATCCTTTAAAAATTGTTCATATAACATGACTATTTGGAAGTATGAAAATTGTTTATAAGACTCAACTTTGACATTATATATAATATATATATATATATATATTTTTTTTTTTTGGGATTCAGAAATTGTCTTTTCAATTTGTAAGAAGCTTAATGATGAAGCAAAAACTGAGATTCGTCATGTCGTGTTGTGTTTAGAGAATGGTGTTGGAGGGAAGCTTGGGAAGGTAGCATACTTGGAGAGGTGGATGACGACGATCTCTCCGATGACGGCCAGAGAAACTCAATTCGTGGTGACATTCGAGTGGGACGATAGCATGGGTGTTCCGGGGGCTTTCATAATAAAAAACCATCACCACAGCCAATTCTACCTCAAGACGGTCACTTTGGATGATGTTCCGGGCCACGGTAGAGTGCATTTCGTGTGCAATTCCTGGGTTTACCCCGCAGACCGTTACAAGTACAATCGCGTTTTCTTCTCAAACAAGGTGAGTTCATTGCTTATTTACATGTCTAACAGGTTTTGTTCCGCACCAAACTTGGTTTTAATCTTCAATTATATGGTTCATTTCTCTATCCCATTTTCTTGTCTTTTTTTATTTATTATTTTTAATTATTTTTACATTTTATCTTCAATTATTGGAAGGAAAATTCTGACCCTTTAAACTTCCCTTCCTAGGCTTGAATTGCCGTTCCTTACAAGAAATCTCCTAAATTTTTATTCACAAAATTACCATTGACAATGACAAATCTTATGATATGTGACTAAAGTTCCTTTGTCCCCATGTACTCAAACGTCTGAAAAATTCGAGTTGCGTTATGGTTCATAAACATGTTTTGGACTAACAGAAAAGGTTCATGATTTTTGTATCAGACCTACTTGCCATGTCAAACACCCGACCTTTTATGCCACTACAGAGAAGAAGAGCTCAAGAATCTGAGAGGAAACGGGACCGGTGAGCTCAAGGAGTGGGACAGAGTTTATGACTATGCTTACTACAATGACTTGGGAAGCCCTGACAAGGGTCCGGACCATGCACGCCCTGTTCTCGGTGGATCAGAAGAGTATCCTTATCCTCGAAGGGGAAGAACTGGTCGAAAACCGACTAAAACTGGTAAGGAAAATACGAATCCAAAACCACTTGAGATATTTTATGCAGTTTTGGATCAACAACTTGATTTGTACGAGCATTTGAGTGTAACAGATCCCAACAGCGAGAAAAGATTGCCACTCTTGAGCCTAGACATCTACGTTCCTAGAGACGAGCGGTTTGGACACTTGAAGTTTTCAGATTTTCTGGCCTATGCACTGAAATCCCTTGTCCAAGTCTTGCTTCCGGAGCTAACATCTTTGTGTGACAAAACCATTAATGAGTTTGACACATTTGAAGATGTACTTAGGCTCTATGAAGGCGGTCTAAAGCTACCGAGCGGGCACACACTGAGTAAGATGAGAGAGCGTATCCCGTGGGAGCTACTTAGAGAACTTGCCCGCACAGATGGGGAGCGATTTCTTAAGTTCCCGATTCCTGCTGTGATAAAAGGTATTCATTCATGTGGAAAAGAATATAAATAAACTATTAGCTAGTCGGAATCGGAATAAATTTTGAAGTGTTCATGGTTGATATTGTTTCAGAGGACAGGTCTGCTTGGAGGACAGATGAAGAATTTGGACGCGAAATGCTCGCTGGAGTGAATCCTGTCATAATCCGCTGCCTCAAAGTAAAGAAGAACAACTTTTTCCTAGCTAAATTAGTTTGGTTGAATTTTTGTTTTAAAGGGTATTTTTGATACTAAAATTTGCAAAAACAAACTGCAGGAGTTTCCCCCACTCAGCAAGCTAGACCCCGAAGTATACGGGAAGCAACACAGCTCAATAACAGAAGAGCACATAGAGAAGTTCATGAATGGCCTAACCGTAAACCAAGTACTAATCGAAATTCTTCCAAAATGTGCACCAAAAACCGTTCTTTGTTGCAAATCTCAACAACCAAAATGTCTAACATCTCTTTGAACAGGCAATTGAAGAGAAAAAGTTGTTCATTTTGGATCATCACGACGCGCTAATGCCATACCTGGCACGAATAAACTCGACCACCACAAAGACGTACGCGACAAGAACTCTCCTTCTGCTACAAGAAGACGGGACACTAAGGCCGCTGGCCATTGAGCTGAGCCTGCCACATCCACAAGGCGACAGCCACGGCGCGGTCAGCAAAGTTTTCACTCCGTCAGAGGAGGGCGTAGAGGGTACGGTTTGGCAACTGGCCAAGGCTTATGCTGCTGTGAATGACTCGGGCTATCACCAACTCGTTAGCCACTGGTATTTGAAACTTGCTACACAAGTAACCAATGCATAGTTGCAAAATATTTTCCAAGTACATATATACACACATATATGGCTTATATATTGTGGCGTTTTTGTTAACAGGTTGAACACTCATGCTGTGATAGAACCGTTTATTATTGCAACAAATAGGCAGTTGAGTGTGCTTCACCCAATGTACAAGCTTCTACACCCGCATTTTCGCGACACGATGAACATAAACGCGCTGGCTAGGCAAATCCTCATCAATGCCGGAGGCGTCCTCGAGAGGACTGTCTTTCCGGCAAGATACGCCATGGAAATGTCTGCTGTGCTCTACAAGAATTGGGTGTTCACAGACCATGCTCTACCTACTGACCTCCTCAACAGGTGAGTCATTCATATTCAAATTGGATCCTTTTTCTATATATATATATATATATATGTTTTTGTGGAAAATGAGTGAATCTTTATCAAGATTTTCTTCATTCAAGCAAACTTATTCAATCACCTAAAAAAATTTCAATACATACAAAAACGGTCTACAAAAACGTTCACAGGCCATGCACAACCTACTGACCTCCTCAACCGGTGAGTCATTCATATTCAAATTGGATCCTATATATACATATAATATATATATATATATATATATATTTGTTTGTTTTTGTGGAAAATGAGTGAATCTTTATCAAGATTTTCTTCATTCAACCAAACTTATTCAATCACCCAAAAAAATATCAATGCATACAAAAACGGTCTACAAAATATAATATTACAGTATATTTATCTCACATCCCGACTCACACAAATTTTCTAAAATATTATTCTTTGCATACTAAGATTATCTAACAGGGCAAACACACATTGTTAGGTGCAATTTGTCTGAACTAGGATATACATTACTCGATTCATAGTTTGTAGTTTGTACACATACTTATAGAAACTTTAAGCATTGACAAGATAATTCTATTATTTAAGGATAGTAATGAAGCTGCCCATTTTAGTGAATATAGATATTAGAAAATTGTTTTGATTTCTATTGTTCTCAAAATGCAATAAAGTGTAACTAATCGAGCTATGCCTTTTAACTAATTTTCGTTTCTTTCAAAAAAATTGTACTTAAAACACATCAATTGGACAAAAAAATCTTGGTGAAATTATCAGGTTGAAAAATTGAGTTGCCAACTTGTGTTCTAAATAAGATGAAACATCCTCAACCCATAAATGAATGAATAATTATTTCATCATAAAAAAAGAAAAAAAAAGTATATATATTTTTTTTCATAGAAAGCAAACATAGGATGATCAATAATTTTGTTGATATTATATATAAAAAATAAGAATATGTGTAAAAATGACTATATTTATCAAAAAATTATTTTTACTAAGAGGTAAATTACTAGGTTTGTTCCTAAACTTTTAATTTTGTATAATTTTAGTCCCTGAACTTTTTTAATTGTTGGAATGTCCTAAATTTTTAAAATATTACTACAATAGTACTTTACTTTAATTTTTTGGACGGAATCCGTTAGTTAACATTACTTTTTGATCAGATTATAACAAATTCTGTTTAAAAATTAATAAAAATAAATATTATAACAATATTTTAATAATTTAAGTGCTTCTCTTTCATGGCTGAAATGATCATAAATTATTAAAAACGTTGTTATGGTAGTCTTTTTTATTAATTTTTTGACGGAATCCGAAGTTAGCATCACTTTTTGATAAAATTACTAACATATTTTGTTTAAAAATTAACGGAAAGAACTTTGTAATAATATTTAAAAGTTTTGGGACATTTTAATTATAAAATTCAGGATTAAAGTTGTATAATGTTAAGAATTTAAGGATTTAATGAATAATTTATCTTTTATTAAATTAAAAAATGATTATTTTCTTAAAAAAAAAAAAAAAAACTACTTGATCAATGGAAATTAATATAGTCTTTACTAGATTCACATGATCAATTAACTCGACTGACACTTCAATAACTGTCCACCATTTTGTCAAGAAAAATTTAGCCTTTTTTTTTTTTTTTTTTTTTGAGAAATAGCCATTTTTAATCTTACTAAAATTTCATTTTACTATTGTTTTTTTAAAATCGCACTAAACCTTGGTTTGCAGAGGAGTGGCAATTCCGGACCCGGATAGCCCACACGGTCTGAAACTCCTAATCCCGGACTACCCCTACGCCGTCGACGGCCTCGAGATCTGGTCCGCCATCGAAGCCTGGGTCTCCGACTACTGCCACCTCTACTACCACTCCGACGACATGGTCGCCTCCGACCCCGAGCTCCAGTCCTGGTGGTCCGAGATCCGCACCGTCGGCCACGGTGACCATCGCGACTCCCCCTGGTGGCCGGCCATGTCCACCGTGTCCGACCTCATCCTCTCCATCACCATCATCATCTGGGTCGCCTCCGCCCTCCACGCCGCCGTCAACTTCGGCCAGTACCCCTACGCCGGCTTCCTCCCCAACCGCCCCACCGTCAGCCGCCGCTTCATGCCGGAGCCGGGCACGCCGGAGTACGCCGAGCTCGAGTCCGACCCGGAGGCGGCGTTCCTCAAGACCATCACCGCCCAGTTCCAGACCCTGCTCGGCGTGTCGCTGATCGAGATCCTGTCGCGGCACTCCACCGACGAGGTGTACCTCGGGCAGAGGGACACGCCGGAGTGGACCGCCGACGGCGAGGCGGCGGCGGCGTTCGAGAGGTTCAGGAAGAGTTTGGTGGAGATCGAGAAGAGGATCGCGGAGAGGAATGGGGATCAGAGGCTGAGGAACAGAATTGGGCCGGTGAATGTGCCGTACACTCTGTTGTTTCCTAATACCTCGGATTCGTCGAAGGTGGGTGGGCTCACCGGGAAGGGGATTCCCAACAGCATCTCAATCTGAATGAGTTATTTTGTGTATGTAAATGTGTATTTATAGGTGTATTTATATATGTGAGGTGTTTAGTGTTTTGGGATTGTTCAGGAAATGTGGATGGATAAAACAGTTGGTGATGTTAAGGTTTTCTAGTTTGTAGTCGTTTTTCCAATAGAAAGATGTGCTCTGTTCGTTGATGGAAAAAGATTCAAGAAGCACTTAAACATATATTTTTGACAGGGGTAGGTGCAACAAAAAAATAAAATAAAAAAAAACCGCCAAATCACTCTGCCATTTTTGTGACATACCATCAACCGTTAAATCGCGATTTTAAACCAATTGAGTTTTCTCAAACCATCCTTTACTAAATCAAATGCCCAATCATGCCTCGCCTTAAATTCTCTCATCCTCCATGTATTATTTTCCTATTATGTGTATGTTGAGATTTTTTAAATATGAATGGGGTGGTTAGAGTTTAGGTTTTTTGCAAACCGCACCGTCACGGCTTCAAATCGTCAAATCGACTGTCTGTGCAAAGAAATATATTTGTGGTGTTTGATTACATGTTGTTGAGTCCATAGTAGAGTATAAAACGACATGTTTTTGCAAGTTAAAACGGAAACGACGGCAAAACCAAAATATCAAATTGTCGTTGTTGCTCGAAAAAGAGCAACATGTCATTTTTTCGATAAATATATATATTTATTTGTTTTGGGTTTTGGTTTTTTCATTTTTGTACGAATTACGATTGTTTATTGTTACATGAAGGAAAACATTCTCAAAAGGCTTTTTTTTTTGCATTTGGTACACTATAAATTTAGAGTTACAATTTATACCCTTAATTTTTAATTTTGATAATTTGTACCATGAATTTATAAATGTGTAGTAATCCTTGACAATAATATTAATTTTTTGAAGGAAATTGATATATGATTTGTTTATGGTTATTAATTCATGATATAATAATCATCTTTCTCTATGTTAACCTCAATTTATTAAAGTTAAATCTTTATTAAGTTTCATCAAAATATAAAAGTTTGAATTAACTTTGTCCCAAATATTAATTTCAGTTAACATTCCTTAAAAAAAAAAAAGGGTTAACATTGATCAAAAAGGAAATTTCATGCTCTTAATCAACAATTTATATTAAGTGAAGTATAATTTTCATTAAAAAGCAATATTGTTTATCAATGGGGTGCAAATTACTACATATTTATAAATTTAGGATGTAAATTATCAAAAATTAAAAATTCAAAGTGTAAATTATAACTCTATGATAAGTTTAGGGTAACACTAATACAAAAAAGCCTCCTCATATATAAACGTTTAGAAACGAAATGTCGTAATTTCGATAACAAATTACATGCCATTTTATGGACTGGTTATTGTTTACTCTAGAAAAACGACATAGACCAGAAAACATGAGTCGTTTAAGTGAAAAAGTGACATTTCGTTTTTGTTGCGAGCGACTACATGTCGTTTCTATGGGAATAAACTGAGTGTCTTTTTACGATTGCTTATTGTTTACATAAATACGTTAGGTTCAATTTTTTTAAAGTTTTTTTTTTTAATTTAATTTAAGTAGCAAGTAAGAATGCTATTACAAACGAGGAAAAACAAAATGACTTCATCGTCATAACTAAGCAATTCAACGTCAAATTTGTTTTTTAAAATTGTTTCTTCAAAAAAAAAAAAATAAAAAAATAACTAAAAAAAAAAAAAACAGAATGATTACTGACAACAAGAAAGTAGTAAATGATTCACCAAGAAAAAAAAAAAAAAAAGAAAAAGAAACTCGGTAAATAATGGGAACTAAAAAAAAAAAGATCATAAAAGATTATATAGTGTGGATTTTTAGACCTATTAAGTTATATTCATGTGATATGTATAACATCAATGGCTAGTAATTTAATCTTGTATGTTGAATGCAAAATTTTATGTAATGAAAAAGTTGGGAAAAGTGGTTAAATATATATGGTTTGTTTGGATCATAAATTGTAGCTCAGTGTTTTTTGAAGCTGAATGTTTGAATTTAAATGTAAAATTTGAAATTATATATTTAGACTAAATGTGTATTTGAATTATTTTTATTAAAAGTAATATTTGAATAATGTAAATATAAAAAAAAAAGAGTGGTATGGATTTTTAAAAAATCAGATTGTTATAAAATAGTAAATATTCAAATTTTACTAGTGTGGTGATCCAACCAAACGTCTTGTTGTTTATTACATTTGAGTACATAATAACTATTCCAAAAGATTATTCAAAAGGAACAACAGTTCAATAATAACTATGTTTAATTATATTATAAAATGTAAAGTTGAAATATCAAGTTTTGTTATTATTATTTTTCCTTAAAATGAGAAACTTGCGAAAAAATTCCAAAAAAAGCAAAGGACAGAGAAATAAGGGGAGAGAGATTGGAAAACCATTTTTCCCCCTCAGAAAAGAAAAGGAGTCTCATTTTAATTAGATTTTACACGTTGACCGCAAAAGAGATATGCAAATTAACAAGAGGGGAAAAAGGAGGACATGTGGTAATGGGAAAGAAAACGTATCAAAATCACAAATTCTAATTGGTCCAAGCAATATCACCTTATCCACACCCCATCTCCAAACACCACCCAAACCAAATCCCATAAAACTCCCAAACAAAAACACCCCCTTCTAAAATCACCACTTTTTTTGATCATCTTCACAACAACACAACTCTCCCACATTACCATTATCTCCAAATGGCCATGGCGACACAAGCCACCACCACCCTCTTCACCCCAACCCTCTCCTCCGCCCCCAAGTCCGGCGACCGAGCCGTCTCCGTCCCGTGGAAGCAGTCCCTCACCTCCTCCTTCGCCACCCCAAAACCCCTCAAGGTCACCCGCCCGTCCACCACCGTGCGCGCCGCCACCGAGGAGACGACCGAGACCAAGGCAGCCGCCCCGGTCGGGTTCACACCCCCGGCGCTGGACCCCAGCACGCCGTCGCCGATATTCGGGGGCAGCACGGGAGGGCTGCTGAGGAAGGCGCAGGTGGAAGAGTTCTACGTCATAACGTGGGACTCCCCGAAGGAGCAGATCTTCGAGATGCCGACCGGCGGCGCAGCCATCATGCGGCAGGGCCCGAACCTACTGAAGCTGGCCAGGAAGGAGCAGTGCCTGGCGCTGGGGACCAGGCTGCGGTCCAAGTACAAGATCAAGTACCAGTTCTACAGGGTGTTCCCTAATGGTGAGGTTCAGTACTTGCACCCCAAGGACGGCGTGTACCCCGAGAAGGTCAACCCGGGACGCGAAGGTGTCGGCCTGAACTTTAGGTCCATTGGGAAGAATGTTAACCCCATTGAGGTCAAGTTTACTGGGAAACAACCTTATGATTTGTAAGAAGATTAATTCATAATGTTGATTATGGTCGGATTAAGGGGTTAATTTTGTGGTTTGTAATGTGATTTACTGTGGTGACCATCATGTACTCTGTGGAAAAATTTGCTTACCCTTTTGCTTGTAATTTGTTGTCTTTGCATATCCGAAAACAGATCCATCAGCATATATATGTTTGTTTAATTTCTTTGATTATGCCCTTACTCTTTACCCCTTTGCAAGACTAACTTTTGCAAGAAAAGACTAATAAGGTCAGCTACTCAGCTAATCTTCAATTAAATAAATGGGAGAGCTAATCTTCAATTAAATAAATGGGAGAGATGATTGAAACATGTCACTGAAAAACTCTATTAAGACAAAGAAATTAGATAACATAATTTCCAATAAAAATTTAGTTTTTTTAGAACTTGGTATAACCATAATAAATCGGGATCACCTTTCACTTCCTTATTCTCACCTTTTCCATTGCAAAACCTCTTAGGAGTAGTCTTACACAATTGTAGTTTGTTGTTCAAGTGCTCTAAAATGATCAACTTAAGGAAATAAATTATTCAATTATGATCTTGTCAAGAAGACTGATATATTGGCATGTCTAAAATGCTGAACCTAAGGATTAATACAATAGCTGGTAACTTCTTGACTTAAGATATGTATTTGTATAAAAATGTATTTTAAAATGGTAATTATCGCTTGAATAGTTTTGGTTATGCGAGAAGTGTGAGTTTGATTATTGACTGATGCAGAGTTAACATACAAATTGATCTTGTAATCTTCTTTTTCATGATCAGAAAAGTATGTGATGGTTGACAACGGACGTGATTTGCATTAAAAAAAAAAAAAAAAAAAAAGAACTAGTTTTTCTAAATATTGAAAGTAAACCACTTTAAATTTTTTATGTGCTTACTTGTGTTCCTTTTGTATTATTGCTCTAGTTAATAAATGGTTATCAGGAAATTGATCCTTTTATAGACTACTTCAAGTGTGTATAATTAATTGTTATTATTTTTCTTCAAGGAAAAGTGTACATAATTCATTAGCTTGTGCACTTCAAATGTTATTACAACTAGGTTTGCCGCTTTAGCATTTTGTTACTTTATTAGGGAATGAGTGACTGGAATTGTTATATAGGTTTTGCTTTCATAGTACTTCTTAAATGTATGTAAATATAAGAAATTGTGCAGAACTTCTAAGTTAATTAGCAGATGAAACGAAAAGTGTGTCAAAAATTTCTAGCTCAATAGGTCGGATTGAGGAACATGTGAATCAAAACAAAATGTACATTTCTGAAAACAAGTATCATGTTTCATAATCCTAGTATATATAGGGAGATAATGTATGGCTAGCCAGGGGGACATACCTTGCTGCTCTGATAATATAAACACACATACACATACAAATATATATATATATATAATTAGTCAGTATCAGATATGAGACTATCTCTATATATAGACTCTGTACATATGTATGACATTTTATGAAGGATAAGATTAACCTTTACTATTAAGATTAAGATTGCTTTGTTGTGCCTTACGAGGCCATGCCAATCCAATCTAGATAAGAACGACTACTAAAACTTTTTTTATAGTGACTAGGATATTGATGCTTTACAGCTCCAACCCAATCCGTGCCCATACTCAATTTATACTCTAAATGTTTCGGGTGAGTAGGCCAAACTAAGATGTCTTGTATTTTTTTAATTAAGAGAACAAACAAGGACAAAGTAGGTGTGTGTGTATAAATATATATATCTGTCTTATTAATATATGTTTAAATAGAATTTGGAATATTACTTTCTCCAACAATAGAGAACAAGTTAAAAGATAGATTGGGGTGTAATGTAGAGATGATATTACCAATGCATAAACATTTCAGGGGATGCTTCAGCTGATTTGTGTCCAATTAGATTAAGCGTACCTAAACCGCTTCTAAAACAGGTTTTATCCGATATTAGAATCTCCCTTTTTAATGATATTTGATCACATTAAAATTACAAAAATACATTTTTGATAATCTCAGAATATCTTATGTTTGATTAGTTTAGTAAACTTAGTAGTTAAATGCTTTTCGAACTTTCAAAATTTTGTTAAAAAGAAGGTTTTAACAAGAAACTAAAATACACATAGAAAATTAACTGTGGCATTCATGAAAACAAAATTAGACAATGACATTTCGATAAAACACAAAAGCAATTCAGGTACTTACACTTTTTAAATTAGTTAGGCCTATCTTTATTATTCATTTATTGTTTTTAATTTATTTACTTCAAATGTCTTTCAATTCACGGATTATTATGATTAATTAATATTTATTCTGTTGGCATGTGACCCCTCCTTAACAATAATTTCAGCTATCAAACAAAATATTCATTCACTACCATTATAATAAGATCAATTATATCTATATATTCTATTCCAAATGCTATCATACAACATTAAAAAGAAGATTATCAAGGAAAATAATAGAGACATGACCTTATCAAGATGCAATCCGGTTACAAAACCAATTGCGCTCTTGATACTTTTTTTTTTTTTTTTGTGAATAATTAAAAAATTTGATCAGAGTAGATTGCTTTTAAAATTGTCATCAATTCAAAGCATATAAACAATACAATATCATATTTTGTTCTCTGTCATTATTCTAACAAGATAACACCGAGGGGGATTATATTAACACTTAACAAAGCCAAATTTTTATAACTTTGATTTGCAAATTGCTTGTGCTGTAGTCGGTCAATCTGATACCCCCTTTTTTTTGGAGCAGTAGTGTCCATTACACAAGCCGATTAATTTATAATATATAGCTATAGTCAATGATCTTTTGAGGAGCATCATTATTCGAGTGTAAAATATTAAAATGAGAAGTGTAATATAATATTTGTTTAACATAATACTATTACTAAAAAGTGTAATGATAATGCAAGTTTATTTTATTTCTTGATATTTACATCCTTTTAATTTAAATACTGAGTTAGAAGTGTATATATAGCAACATCTGAGATAATTAGATTTTTTTATGTTAGGCCCTTCCTGCATAAGCGTTAAATATCATGACAAAAATATGATCCTAAAATATTATAACCAAAACCCTTTTATTTTTTACGAAAAACCAAAACCCATTTATTTATAGAGTATTTATTTATTTATTTTTTGGGGTAAGCATATTAAGATAGTGCTTTGTCACATCAACCACTTGAATATATGTTTAAAATATAATGCGTGTCACAATTACATGTACGAAGCTTCTCGAATGGCCCAAAGTGCATTATTTAAGTAAAGCGATTAGCATATTTTATTCGACATTATTGATGTAACTACATTTACAAGGATACATCTATAGGGATGGTAGGATACGCACAATCCATCTTTTTCATTAGACACGTACATACATTTTGAAACACTACATGATTAGATTTGGACACACCATGGTTGGGGTAGCATGTACATTGATCATAGGGAGAGGAAGAGTCAAGCTCCGACGGCTGTGGTTGCAACGACGGAATCAATTTCACTCTTGGTACGGCTGATCCTTTGATCGCCGCTACCCTGATCAGCTTTGCTGACCCATATCTCCGGTATCACTTTTGCCAGATTGTTGATCGTCTCTAATGCATAATCTGCTTCTTTCGTCTTCACGGCTTTCCCAACCTTCACCCACAAAATAGAAATCATGACTTTATTAGAATCAAGTTTATATAGCTGCAGGGTGCGAAAAAGAATACCATCTCTAGACGTGTTAAAGATACGTTTACCAGTTTACAAAATTGTGTCTTGAAATTTTTTTTTCCTACCAAAAAACTACTTTTGATTAGGCTTAAAATTTGGGGCAATCAATTTAACATTATATCTTCTTATCCATCATCTCATAATTTTTTAAGGAGTGGTCGTATATATAATTTAACAATAATTTTATAACTAACTTCACAAAAAGTGGTTCGATCCACTTGGGTTAAGAAATTAAAAAAAAAAAAGTCTATGAAGAAAAACGTAATGGTGAAAAACAAGAGAAGAAAAGAGATTGGTTTAGTTAGTTTAAACTAATCATTTCAAACTTTTTTTTGTCTTTTTTCTCAAAAGTTTTTGTCTTTTTCCCAAAATTTTTTTTGTCTTTTCTGAAAAGTCAACATAATTTACTATTTAAACTTAAAAATCTTAACTCAAACTTACGCATCAAACACCCTATAATTCACAATCAGATATAACACAGTGAATCCTACTATTAAATATTAGACTTTATTAGGCATTTAATTTCTACTTTAACTAAATTGTCTTAATTTTTATCTTTTTTAAAAAATCAATAAAATTTATAATAAATTTTTAAAATATTAATTAATTTTAATTTAAAAATTTCATCTCGACCAGGTTATAATACATCACGAGGAAAGATCTCAGAGCAGAAAAGCTCTACACAAACCGTAACTGGTCAGCGTCAAAAGCCAATTTGGCTTCATATTTGAAAAGACAAATATAACAAAAATTCAAGAAAAAAGACTACCAAAGCTGTCCGAAGACCAACGGCCTTTCCAGCGGCGATGTTGCGGACATTGTCATCAAGAAACAGCTGCTCCAAAAAAAAAAAAAAAAAAAAAAAAACACAAACCGGCATTGTTGAAGCTGTCAGACTCGCCGTCTCAAAAAAAAAAAAAAAAAAGAAGAAGAATAAATAAAATTATAAAACGACATTGTTACAATTATAAAATGACGCTAATACGTACTGTATGACGAGGATCAACGTGAGAGACATCCAAAGCAATTTTCAAGGCGTCCATGGAAGGCTTCAAAACGACAGGGATTTCGTCGGGTCTACTGGCTTTGGACAGGTTTGGATTCATCGTCTCGAAGCATATGATCTGGTCAAAGCAGTCGGAGATTCCGAGCCTATCCAATGCCTTAATCGCGTGGTTCCGATCCGAGTTCGTGAAAATCTGTAATTAATTACGAGATAATTAATATTCAGATTGGATTTTGATTTTCTTTATTTATTTATTTATTTTTAAATAAATTTGAATGGAGATTTTAGTTTTTCAAATTACTATTTTTCTCTGCGAGATGCTTCGGAGCAAGGCTCGGAGTTGAGGATCGGGTTTGATCAGCTCGTATGGCAATCTTCCGTGCACGAAACTAATAATTGTGAAGAAAGTAAAAGCAAAACTTTCAGCGAAATTCAAAAATAGAAAAATAGAAATTAATTAATGCTTAGAATGAAATTAAGCTAATTAATTAACTGATTACCTGTGATAATCGTCTGCGTCGATATCATATCCTAATTCCTGCAGCAAAATTAAAACAAGAAAAAAGAAAAAATTGAAATGAGAAAAAGGAAAATCAAAGGTTTGTTTGTTTATTTGATTGTTTTTAATTTATTTAATTTATTATTATTATTTTTTTGCAAAATTGTTTTCTCTTACTCTCAAACCAGCGAGAGTGCTGCCATAGGTCTTGAAAAGCTCAACTCTGAGAGTTGAGGCTTGGCTCTCTGGAAATCCACATTTCTCAACAAGAAAGTCTGCAATAAATTTAAACAAAAGAAAACTAAAAATTATTCAATTTAATGCTTTTACTTAACCCAAAAAAAACAAAAAAAGTTTTAAGCTTTAATTGTACCTTCAATGTTTTTCTTGCAAGCTGAAGCTATTCCAGTGTTGGCAGGGTACAAAGTGTCATCCAAATCTGTTTCAACAAAAAAAAAAAAAAAACAAAAAAAACAAAAAAAAAAAAAAAATAAAGAAAAAATAATTAAAAAAAAAAAACAGAAGAAATAGAGAGAATGTAATTACCAAAGAGAATGGAGTCGAAAGAAGAGGAAGCTAAGAAAAACTCCATAGAAAACAAGAGAAAAAGCACCGAAATAATTGAGCTAGAAAAATGGAGATAATTTTTTTTTTTTTTTTTTTAATCAAGAATAGAAAGCGAAAGATCAAGGCCTCTGAGAAGGAAGAGAAGAGGAGTATTTATAGGCGAATTGGCGTGTTAGATGTGGGGAGAACTAGATCAATACGTCACATGTTGGAATTGGATAGATGATGCTGACTCACACTTAAAGTTTTTATCGTTCTTCTCCGTCCGAGTAAGTCGTGGACCCACACGGCAGGGCCCATTATGGCCCAAAAACTAGATGAGAGGTGTGCGTCGATTGACAGAAATGCCCCTCACTGCCCACTTGGGTTAAATCCTAATGGGCAAAATTGTGAAAACAGCCCCGAAAATATAAAAACATATTTATCACTTTTATTCTCCTTTAATGTTTATTTATAGGGTGTTTGGTGAATGAGTTGAGTTAAAATTTTTAAGTTTGAATAGTATATTTTGTTTTTTTTTTTTTTTTTTTAGAAAAGAAAAAAAACTTTTTCAGAAAAAGATAAAAAAAAAAAACACAGTTTAACTTGAGTTAAACTCAAATGCCAAACAAGGCTTTAGATTTTTAATCCATAATTTTCTAATTTAAAAGTTAAAAAACTGAAGGCTGAAGATATTATAATCGGAGTAATAATTTAGATATGTGTTTTTTGAAAAATAATCCTACAAATAACTCAAATCAGATGCTTTTACATACAAAGTGGGGTAGTCTTCGTATATTTTGCGTTGTTGGTTTTTACATTCCCACGCACGGTTCTCCAATAATGGTTTGAAGCTTCTTTTTTTTTCCCCCCCTTTTTTAAGGATTGTAATTTGTACAGCTTGTTGTAGTTAGGACGTCAATAATTTTGAAAGGGAGTAATCGAATTGATGTCAAAGTTTTGTTATCTAACATGACGGCCCAAAAGCCAAATAATTCAGATTAAAGTAAGGAATAATAATCGAGATAATGTCCCTCCACAATCTAGAATAAAAAATAGAATCATTTTATTAAATTTTTTTTTTCAGAGAGAGAGAGATATTTTTAGACTAGAGGGTATTTGAGTAAAATTGGGATGTGAATGGGCAGAGAGTGGATAAACTCATTCAGAACTGATTCAAAATGGTGTTAAGTGGCAGGTGAAACTCGTGGTGTAATTGGGACAAGGTACAAAAGGAGAAACGACCAAACAAAGAAATAATTCGTTTAATAATAATGTCTAAGAAGTCTTTACTTGTTTGTTCAATTAATTAAATCCCATTTTCCAATGTGATCAACGCTTCTCAATTGAACAATATTTTCTTCATTGTATATATAGCTCGCAAAAGATAAGAATGGGGACCATCAACCTTAAGTGACCAATTAATTTACAATTTCTTATTGCAAAGATTAAATCAGTAGCACTTAATTAGCTTCCTCTCACTACTTTACAATAAAAATATAAACATACATATATATATATATATATATATGTTCATATGCAAGAGTCACGTTACCACGTTATTCATGATGAATTTAGTCCTGCTTACTACGTACCAACTTATTACCATGGTTATATATATATATATATGTATAACTTATTACCATGATAATTTATTATAGAAAGTAGTGAGAGAACGGTTAATATATATATATATATATATTTTTTTTTTTTTTGAGTTTGAGTAATATAACTAGTGGTTGTTAAACTATTTGCATTTCAAGTTATTAAAGCAAACGTTCAGATATTGTTCGTAGCAATTAATGTTATGTCCTACGGCCAGATATATCTAAATATCATAAAACACTACACAAAAATGGCTTTGTCCGAATAACTGCTTCTCATTTTACTTCAAAGATATATATATATATATATATCTATATATATATACATACACACACGCACACACATACATATTTTCTAAAAGTTCCTCAATAATGTCGACAGAAAATCCTGTAAGAAATTAAACTGTCTGATTGTCAAGTCAAAAACTAATTAAACGAAACAGGAAAGCAGAGTTCAAAAATCAAGAAAAGCGTTCATTTTCCATTGCACTCGCCCCTATCTGTAGGCTTTTTTTAATATGAAGAAAGGAAATGTAGGTTCAACTCTAATCTTGGCCATTGATTCAAAATGGCCTTGCCTTAGCCGTTAGATTAGGTTTTGCAATATATGATTATGTTCTCATTTAAAGTTGGTTTTTTATCTTTTTTTTTTCCCCCTTTGAAAAAACCCCCCCAATCTTTCTTTACACATCACCATCAAAATGTAACCCTTTCATAAAAGAAATATTTCCCTCCCACAGAAACCATATAATCACAATCATCAATATATATATATATATATATATATATTCTTTTTGGCTGAATGTCAGTTAACCCACGCTTTTGGTCTTAGAAGTGGAAATTCTCGTCTGCAAGCATATATATATATATATATATGTATGTGTGTGTGTGTGTGTGTTTTCATTGAACCAAAGAGAAGAAACCAAAATAAACTAATATATATATATATATATATATTTAAATGAAAATTAATCAATTCACAGCGAAAGAGACGGTCCATTATTGTTGTTATAATCGGAGAAGACAACGAAGTGTTTGACATGACACGCCAACGAGTGTGATTATATATTATTGGGTAGTGATGAGATAGGGGTGGCCATTTATTCTAAGGACATGAAAGGATAGCATAGTCTATTAAAATAAAAGTTTGATTATTTGCTTATGTATGTAGCAACATATACAGAGAGAGAGAGAGAGAGAGGGAAAAACAAAAAACAAAAAAAAAAAATCAATTCAATATTGCTCAACATTATTTGATTCTATAAAGGCTCATTGGTTGTGTTAAAAGAAAGTTGGTATCTATTTGTGCCAACAAATTCAAACCTAACAAACAATATGCATCACTTCTTGTGTCATCAATGACCTGATTAACAACTATCAAAGTTTCATCAAATTCCTTATTTTTATTTGTAAATTATTTTTGCGAGTCACATTAGTTAGGAATCCCTCCCTCTATATATATATATATATATATATATTTATTTATTTATTTATGTTTTTTATTTTAAGCGGTAGGGAACGATATCTTACCTAGTCCGTAGAGCAATTTTTAAAATACAGCTTTTTTAACAATTGAGTCAGATTTTAATGGCCGGACTCATAACTATAAATGAGAAAACTGTATTATATAGTGCATTTTTGTTTTTGAATATGGACAATCATAGATCCAACTATTGAAAATTTATTTCGATAACCGAAAAGCCTGTAAGATTTTTGCCCTCCTCTTTTACATATCAAATAAATTAAGAGTGATAAGTAACAAGAGAAGGAAATTGGATACAAAGCTAAACAACAGAGTAAAGGTAGAAGAAATATGAGAAATTTCAGTAAATAGGCAAATTTTCAAAAATACTTAAAAAGTAAATAGCATTCTTTAAAAATATCTTAGTTAAATAGCATATTTTCTGATAAATTATTTATTTATGAAAATTTTTATGGTAAATTTATCGTAAATACGTTTTGTAAATAAATAAATTATTTATTATAAATATAATATTTACTTCAAATATTTTATTTACAAGAGCATTTTAAAGACAATTTTGTTGCAAATAATACTACATAAATACATCATTTATCATAAATATATTATTTACCTCACTGAATTTTATTTTATTTTATTTATCATCACTCAAAAAGTTTTTGACCTCTTTCCCTCCTAAGAAGAAATATTACCTAATTTTCGTGATGCATGCCAACGTTTGGGGTTGGAAATGTGGCGTAGCCAAACACTTTCCCGTTGGACTTTTGTTCGAACGTTGTGATAATTAATGCATTTAGAGCCCATGAGCTTAAACGCATAGTTGCCTCTGTCTATCCAAACGTTTTAAAGGCCCAAACATATGTCTTTTACATTTTGCTGGTTTTGCTGCTATTAAAATTTGTGGTCCTTTTGCTTGGCCGGTTCTTATTTAAATTTTCCAACTCAATTTTTATTATTTTTTTTAAAAATCAATAAAAATTTTAATTATTTTTTAAAAATCAATCAACTTCAATCTAAAGATTCTAACTCAAACTGGTGTTCCAAACGGATTATTGGTAAACTAAAAACTGATGCAACACTACCAATAGTACTCATAGATTTGTCTAACCTATGTTTAAACGACAGTTGTTTGGTTCACTCTCAGTAGAACAATTTCAAGAAATTTGTCATCGCATATCTACATATGGATGAATAAAGTATACGAGAATCCACTTTGTAAGGTATATATATACACACATATACATATATATATATATATATGTTACATGAGAGTTTATTGTCCCTATGAGATTATGTTGGTACACCTTCTTTCCTCATAAGCTTTCTTCTTTTCTTTTTTTTTTTTTTTAATTTTTTTTATTTTAATGATGTGCTTTAGCCTTTAAGTGCTCAAAGTTTTTGAGCAGCACAGATCATTTTATGCTTCATTTGGTATTTCAATTTAACTCTAATTAAACTAGATTTTTTCATATCAGTTTTTATCATTTTTTGAAAGTCAATAAAAATTATAACTAGTTTTTGAAAAGTAAAACAATTTCAATTTAAAAATTTCATCTCTAATCGACGAATCAAATTAATGCAAGCTTAGATTTATCTTGGTTTCGTCAATGAGTTTGTTCTTTTAGTTTTCGGGTTCTTTGGCTTTTAAAGCTGAGGTTGGGTATAATCCTAAAAACATATATATATATATATATATATATATGGGTTCGAGATTTACATCTTTTTAAGAAGTTGTAATTCGCTAGTTCTCATAATTCTATAAGAGGTTGATAATTATGCAGATAAATTGACTACTCCTGCAGTACCTAATAGGAATAGAATTTTGTTTGTCTTATTTTTTTTTTGCTGAAAATTTTGGTTGTCTTTATCTCTCGCGTGCTAATTAAAGTGAATAACCAAATCGTGACTGTCTTTGTTGGCTATAGAAAATGAGGGGGTGTTTGGTGAATGAGTTGAGTTGAGATTTTTAAGTTTGAATAGTAGTTTTTGTTGACTTTTTCAGAAAAGATAAAAAAAATTTTCAGAAAAAGATAAAAATGAGTTAAAAAATTTGAATTTAAGTGTGTTTTCCAAACTCAACCAGAGCCATTTTTTCTTTCTTTCACATTTTGGTGGCTATTGGCGAATGACCGTTGTTCTTCATATAAGACAAATGGTAAAATCTGCTAATTTGCGGCTTTTGGTTTGACTTTGAGATAAAAATGCAAACTTTTTATCTATTTGGGCATCTGTCTGTACTTTTTTTTTTTTTGTTGAGTGAAAGGATACAGGGATGGTCTTATGAATGTACTTTAACTATAAACATATGTAAAAGGACAAAATTGACTTTTTAAACCATTTATCTAATCAGAAAATAGAAATTATTATTTTTCATTATTAACATGAACAATAATTTTAATCGGTAGATAAATTTTAAACAGTTTAATTTATAAATATTTATATTTAAAATTTATAATACATAATACAAAATTACTCGCATTTTCTGTCGATAATGAAATATGACAGCTCCTAGGATAGAAATTGCCCATAGCTAGTTCATTTGCAAGAGTATTATCTACAAGAATACGAAATGGCTAAATTCAACTCTTCCAAATTAAAAAAATGGTAATAAATAAACAAATAAACGACAGAAAGAGTTTATTATTATTATTATTTGAATAATTGTAGGAATACGACAGAAAAGAGTTTTAACTTACACGGTTTCTTTTATTCTTTTGAACAAAAGTGGAATTAAGCTTTTGATTCTCGTTGAAAATTAAACACCACCTATCAAACAATTGACCCAATTTCAAAAACAGTAATTTTTCACTATATCCGAGGTTTATTTTCTTCTTTTTCTTTCTTTTTTTTTTTTTTTATATGGAAAGTTAACATTCCTTTTAGCACTTTGGACTTAATGTTTAATTAATAATTAATCTAGTGTTTGGCTTTTTTTTTGCTTCCCTGATTTTTTTTTATTATTGTATTTGGAAAATCGGTCTCTAAACTAAAAAATTGGCAATTGATCCTTTGAATTTCAAGATATATGTTTCATCAATGATCATTTTGACAAGTTAAAATATATTTATATATTTTTTTTTTCACAGTTTTTGAGACGTGATTCACAGATGATTTGCACAGTTTTTGCCCCCAATTCACTATCCATGTGCCATATGCATATGTCAATTTCAATCATATAACAAAAGTTGACGAATTTATCAAAAGGACTATTAATCATCAGTTACAAAGATATTTAGTTTAGGAACTGATTTATTATCAATCTAAAAAGAAAAATCCTAGTGTTTTTTGAAGTGTGGAAAAAGATAACACTGACATAACTAAACATTATTAACAAAATATTTCTTAAAAGGGAAAAGCCTTTATTTGAAGGATATTGATCGCACAAAGGAATATTTCTGCACAATTTTGCCATTCAACAGATATTTGGTGTAGAGAGGGAGAGCACAGCATTAAAAAAAAAAAAAAAACAAAACAAAAAACAAAATGGGACTGAATCCACAATTTTCATTTCAAAATCTCACCCATTTAAATCTCTGGTGTCAGTAGACCTAACAATCTTAGATATTGAGAAGGGCATTTTGATTCCCTGTATTAAAGAAAAAATTGACATTGACAAGTAGTTTGGAGCAAGCCATTATAAATTTTCTGTGTTTACTTTTTATTTTATTTTATTTTTTGTTAGTTTTCTTCTCTATTCTTTTGTCATTGAATAGTTAGAATTAGAGTTATATATATATATATATATAATATTTCTCATAACATCTTTCTTTCTATCTACCATGTGACCTTGGGAACTTTTTCTTTCATTACTCGGTGCTTATTCTTTCATTCTCAGCCCACAAATTGCAGCTTATGAGGAATAGTTCATCTTTATATCTCATGCATATAAATATTGTTTGGGACACATAATTTTCATAGTTAATTTCTATATTTCCATGGTTGTCTTCTCTATCTTCTTTTGTTCTTAAATTGCACAATAGTTTCTCATAAAGTTCTGAAGAAAGGAACACTGACAAAGGATCCATACACAAACCATTATATCATAACTTTTAAGTTATATTAACTACACAAACAAAAGGAAAAAAAAAAAGAAAAAGAAAAAAGAAATATAGAGATAGGAATTATAAGGAAATAGCCAAATATTTTTGTCTCCCAAGTTCTTGCACTCTTTTGTGTTTCTCTATGCTTTGGAAGAAAAACTCTCAACTAGTCTATCACTCAAACGTGATTTTCTTTATCAGCACATGATCCGTGGCCGTAAATGAACCTCGCCGAGCCTTCGGTGTAGACATGAGTCTCGTTGTCAAGCCTGCCAATTCCCATTCCATGTTAGTACGATAAAACTCGCTTAAAATTCGAATGAAAGAAGGAAAATTTGGGACGAAATGTCAAGAAGATTACGATTTTCGAACGGCTTTGCTCAAAGTAGACGCCGAGGAAAGTGTCTTCCCATCTAAGTATCTGTTCTCCCCTTTGATCCTCTGCTTGATTCTCATGTCTAACTCATCGGCACTAAGCGCGAAAGGCTTATCCGAGGCCTGTTAAATCATTCGTTAAATTAAAAAAAAAAAAAATTATCGATGCTTTACTAGTGTCAATAGAATTAATTTGTATCAAAATTGTGTTAATTTTCATACCATGACCCAACCCCAAGTATCAGCATAGGAAGGAATATGAGCTGAATAAGGCACAACATCTGGCATTCACACAGAATCAGACATGAAAAAACCGTTTTTTCGGCGGTTCAAAAAGAACGGACAAAATTCATCTCAAAACCGAGTGTACGTACTTACATTTGAAAACCTGCCTCAAAGTATTGTAAATGCAAGAGAACACTTCAGTATGGCTAAAAATTCCAGCCGGGCCGGCCTGCAAAAGTTAATTAATCGCGGTTTAATCAAATTCGATCCCTTAATTAGACTCGTAATTCATTTCTTGACGCAAGCTTCGCGACACGTACTTGTGTGACGAAGATGCCATCGGAGTTGAGTTTAGGCTTGACAACTTGCTCATAGAAGGATTTGGTGTAGAGTTTGTAACAAGGACCTCCTTCAATTGGGTCTGCAAGGTCACCTACAATCACATCATACTTGTCTTCTTTGTTTTCTAGCTCAGCCCTGTATCCAACCACAACAATTTTTGTTAAATACAAGGAAACATTGTATGGAATAATGTTGTTCATACCGACTCGGGACTAGATCGGGGGTTTGATCATTTACGAACACGATTAAAAGATCTAGAATGATCGAGAATGGAACCTTGCGTCGTTGATGACAAGCTTGAGTCTTGGATCACAGAAAGCTTCTCTGTTTACAAGCAAGTATGATTTGCAGAACTGCACCACCTCCTGCTCCATTGTGTTATCATAAAGCATTTAGTAAAAACTATTTTTGCTTTGCATTAAAAAACTACCATTTGGGATATATATATATATATATATATATATATTTTGTCCTACTAGTTCAGTTCTTAATTTAACTTTTTTTTTTTTTTTCCGGACACTGAAGGTAAAAAAGAAATTAGTTATCATTTACCAAAAGCAGCTGAAGAGACAAAAATATTTCATAGTTGTTCATATCTTGGTGGGTATTATGAAGACTTGTTATTATAAGAGACAATATGATGAAGTTTCATCTTTCTATAGAAAAAAAAAAAAAAAAAGTTTTCTTTCAGCTTTTCTCTAAAAGCTACTTTCGTTATTTGTGATAAAATTTCTCTTTCTATAGGTAGGGGGGGGGGGGGGGGGGGGAATATCTTTCAACCTATCTCTCAAAAAGCTACTTTTGTTATTTGTGGAGGGGGAATAGAGAAAACTACTAAATTAAAGCCTTAAGTGGTAAAGAGCAAATTTTGTTTTAAAAGGAAAAACTTGAGTTACAAAATATATATATATCTATATATATATATATAAGAATATGTAAAGAGAGGGTTTACCTCATCAATGTCACACATGATAACCTTGTCGACAGCCTTGTGCCTGAGTAGTTCTCTGGCAGTGGAACCTTCACCTCCTCCCATGATAAAGATAGTCTTTGGACTTGAAACGCATATTAAGACAAATAATATAAATAAATAAATATGAAAAGAGATATATATATATATATAATATATAAAAAGAAAATATATACTTGGGATGATGGAGAAGGGCAGGGTGGACAAGGCATTCATGGTAGATGAACTCATCAGTCTCTGCACTTTGGAGCTTTCCATCAATGACTAAAGCCTGCAGAATATGAAAAATTATATTTACGTATAGGCATAGAAATATATAAATATACATATATATTTATATATATATATATATATACAGAACAGAGGAAGTTTGAAATTTATTAATAATTTATTCTACAAGTAAAAACCTTTCCAAAGGGCTTTGTGTCCAACAAGGCAATGTCTTGAAACTGAGAATGACCTGTGTGTAATATACTGCACACATAGCAAGAAAAATAAGAAAAATAATTTAAAATTATGACTATGAATATTAAAATGCTAAAAAATAATTATGGTCAAGGCGTTAAACATGGTGATTGTCTTTTGTTAATTGCATTCTAAAGTTTTGTCTCCAAGTTGTCTTCACTTTTGTTGACCATCATAATTGCCATTCCACAAAAGTAGATATATTTTTTATAACTCATGACAGACAGCTAGGCCACACTTTTATTAGTTATTTTTTGTCTCACCCAATTAAAAAACAGAAAGATGTTGAAGAATCATACAGAATATTACAATACTAGGAATATTCACCAGTTCATAAATTGCCAATAAAATAAAATAAAATAAAATAAATAAGAAGAAAAAGAACTTCTAAAAGTACCCGTTTGGAAAAAAAAAAAAAAAAAAAGGAAAAGAAGAGCGAAAGAGAAGATGAATTCAGATGATAAGGGAATAAATCGAACAGAAATATCTGTGGAAACAGATTATAAACAAGAGGGAAAAAAAAAAGAAGAGGAAACCCCACTATATTCATTTCATGCTATTCATTTCATGCATGTTTTACACAGAAGTTATATGTATGCATATATATATATATATATATATATACCTATTGAGAGCAAAGCACCATCTTAGATCTTCTTCAATTTCCTCCTCATACCAACAACTCTTCCTATAACCAGTAAGTGAATATCCTTTTCCACACACTCCATTCCCATTGCTAATTCCATTGGTGCAAGAAATAGCACTATCCATTTTCCTAAGAGCCAAACACTAGAGATGGAGAGAGAGAGAGAGAGAGCAAAGTGATGGGAAAGAGTGGAGGCACGGAGCAGAATATAAGAAGGGGTGGAGTGGCAGAGAAACCAAAAATTAAAAATAAAAAAAAATTACAAACAATAATTTGGATATAAAAAAATGCTTGAGATAGAGAGTGAAAAGTTGTGTTACAGAATATCCTTATTGGAAATTGAGAGTTGAAAAGATACGGGATTTCTTAGGTTAGCGTAGCTGTGCACAAGTTGTCTTGTTCAAGTGGATTTTTTTTTTTTTTTTTTTTTAAGTTTTTCTTCTTTCTTTTTGGGTTTAATTATGCTCCATAATGATATAATGCATTACCCATATTCATAAAATGCATGTGGACAGTGGCTAGATATAGAGAGAAGAGCATCCATCACGAAAGTACTAAATAACCAAGAAGAAGAAGAAAAAGACAATTTTCTTTCTTTACTTCTCTCTCTCTTCTCTCTTCTCTTTTTTTTTTTAAATAAAAGAAACTATTTAGTATTCGACACGGCAATACCACAGATAAATAGATTGTGAACCCAATATAAGATCTATAGATAAAGTCATTTTCTAACGGTTGTGATGTTTATCAACTATCAGGGAATTAATTCTCGATTATTCTCTGCTGTACACATGATATTTATCATTTTTTTTTCTTAAATAAAAGACGGGATCGAATTTACAATAAACTCCACCTTATCTAAACTCCCCCGTGCCATTGGACCAAGTTATCTTACGCGATATTTTAGGTTTTTAAAGTATAGGGTTTGAATATTTATTATTATTTTGAGTAGAGAGATGCAGTGTGTGGAGAATAGGATGATGGGCCATTATATTTACACAGTAGTCCATCTATATAATAATAGGAGCTATTGTGGTGAAAAACGTACTTTGGAAGAGGGGAAAGAGAAAACGATAAAAGATAATGATCGAGATGGGGCTGAAAAGTAGCGAAAATCCTGCTAATATTCTTTCACTTTTTTGCTAGAAATGCTAAAATTATTCTTTACTTGAAGAATGTTATAAACTTTGGTTTGAGGGAAAAAAAAAAAAAAATGGAGAGAGATCTCCATGAGGGGAGAGAGGCGTGCATCAAGTATCATCATAACATTCTCTTTGTTTTTCTTTTCTTTTCCTTTCTTTTTCTTTTTTGTTTGTTTTGTTTTGTTTTTTTGTTTTTTTTATTCAATAGATATTTCCTTTTTGTTTTTCTTTATTTTCTTATTTTTTTTTAATTTTTTAGTTTTTGAATTGGTGGCGTGCTATGCCAGGCACACTCATCATCACTATCACCATCACCTTGCATGCATCAAAAACATTATTCCTCTTCTCCTCCTTCCTATAAATCTATATATATACTTATATATATATATATTTATATATTTATTTCTCCCGTCAAAACCAAAACTTCTAGTTACAATCCCACCAATATAATGGATCAATTTCCTTTTCCACTATTGGGTTTACCATTCACATCATATTTGGTTGTTTACCACCACTATAACTATATAGCTAGCTCCACCACCACACACACGAATATATATATATATATATATTTATATATATAAATATTTACCATTTATTATCATCCCACGTATATTTCCACTATACACACTACCCTTTAGAAGCACTACTATTACTCAGCAGAAGCAATCCTCATTGCCAATTATGAGCTTGCATTAGCAGTTTGTGTAGCAGATCATATTAAATTATATATATAGTAGCATGATACTTCATACTTATTGGTTCCAACAATGTGAGTATATGCTAAATGTACATTTCATTATTTTATACCAATTATTAAAGATTAAAAAAATCACTTAGTTTGTGTACTAAAAGATAATCCCACTTTTTAAATATATCTAAGCTCCTACCATCAACAAATTGGTCCATCAATAGAGATGTCTTTCACCCTTCTTAATTTTCATGATATTTTTAGATTTGATATTCGACAGTTCTGTTACGTAGTTATCCAGCTAAAGTATTGTATGGCATTGGACTATAAAAATGAGTTCATCTTTCAATTAAAGTTAAGTCAGGGTCTTTTCTATTTTATTAATAAATTCATTAATTATAAAGTTAAGTCAGGGTCTTTTCTGTTTTATTAATAAATCCATTAAATGTAATTTGTTAGTGCATAGTCTTAGGAGCTAGTACGATCCCGGTTGAGATTAACTCAACGGGTGAGAATGGAGTGCTTTGACTAGAAGCTTTCATATTTAAAATCTGAAAGTGATTTGATTCATTGGGACACAATTGGGTTAATTTGCTTACAACTAAAGGCAAAATTACAACATATAGTTTAGTGTTCATTACATTTTATGATGTAAGTTTGGCATCAGCGTGATGTGCAATAATATTCCGGACAAAGGTGGAGAGAGAGTGTGGCATTAGAGATCACATTGGTGCATGCAGGTCTATATATGAAATGATATATAAATATATATATATATATAAATGTTTATGTATGTAGATGTGTGTGTGTGTGTGTATATATATATGATCCTTTGTAGGGTTCTTGGGGGTGATGATGGGTTCACCCTCACCCACCTCTTGTTTTGGAAAGTTATGATGGCCTCAAAGGCCATAAAGACCCATCAAAGCCAATGCTCTTTTACTTCTTTTCTGTTCCCCTTTATCATTTCACTTGTTGCTCTCTGTTCCCCACCTCATGGACCTCCAAAATCATTGCAATGCAGAATGTCTTAGATACTAATCAAATGTTGTAAGTCATGTGCCTGCCAATTTATACATATCTATGTATATATATAAATATAAATCTAGAAATAATTTGTACCTCGTACTAAATTAAATATGGTGTCTCTATTTATTTTATCGTTGCAAACCTTTTGCAAATTTTTTTTTTTTTTTTTCAAGTATAAAATATATCCCTTTATTTGTAATCTTAAAAGTTTCTTTCGAATTTTGATATTGCACAACCAATTCCCAATTTAAATAGTTTTGTCCATGCATAGCTTTGTTTCTCTCTCTCTCTCTTTCTCTCTAGATTGATTGCATAATTTACCTCTTAATTTCAACTTCTCATATTATCGGTTACTTTAATTATGAAACTACAACATATCCTTTGAATTTTTTAAAATTAATGTTTAAGTTCAAAGAAAAAAAAACATTTAACAATTTAATGTATTTTTGTCCTTTTGTTTTATTTTTGTTTTTATTTTTTTGCCCAACAAATGCACGAGAGATGAAAATGAAATATGTTTTTTTTTTTTAAAATTAAAAGTAAAGGATGTAGTTTCGAAAAAAACATGAGAATAATTGGGAAAAAAAATAAAGAAGTATATAGCAGTTAAAAAAAAGTAAAAAGTAAAAAATATTTGGAATAAATAACAATAAATAGTAAATTTGATGAAATAAATGATTTATTTACCTCTTGGAAATATGTTATTTATATATAGTACATTTACTATTTATTTTAACTAATTTAAAACCTTGCTAATTATTTTAATTTATTTTTGAAAAGATATTATTTACTATACTTTTCAAAAAAAATGAAATTTAAAGATATATTAATGTCAATTTCTATTCTTTTCCAAAAGAAAAAAAAAAAAAAGAAAAAACAAAATATTGTCGTAGTCTATTAACTCTATGCTGGCTGAATTTATAATTTGGACCACCCATACTATACTAATTTATTTATTTTAATAACTCATTATGTAGGCCGGGGAAAAGTTATCTAGATAATTTGGTCCCGCCTTATGAGCAAAAAAGCTAGAGTACAATTGCCCCCGTTATAATAAGTAATCGAACAAAGGGGAAATTTTTGAACATTTCAATTTCCCCCAAATGTAAATCGTACAAAAAGACACATAAAATTAAAAAGCAAAGATTATTATTATCGGTGCCTAACTTCACGAGCTAAAAATTGAAATTATCAAAGCGTGGACCTAACTTCATAACTAATATTATATTGCTTTGTGGATATGGTTTGCTTATAAGACTAGAATTCCCTTTCTAACAAGTTAAAAAGACTAAAATAAAAACAAAGCCCACGCCTAAAATAAAGACCTTCTAGTCTAAAATTTAAGTGTGGTTTTTTATTTATTTTATTTTATTGTTTCAATGACTAGCTATAGCTATTATTAGCTAGTGGGAGATATTTGTATCCTCACGAACTACAAAAAGTATATCCTATCTATATATATATATATGTGTGTATAAATGTACATATATATGTATATGTTCTGTCAATTGCAATTTAGTTTTTGGTTATTGAGACTAGTGAAAAGTTATTAGTCTTTCCATATGGAAGTTCCATGCGCATATTACTACTTAACTTTCTGCTTTTTTGGTCTTTACGATGAGGATTCTGTGCGTGTGAGATTATTATTTAGCTACGAAAGTAACTTTACCAAATTCTTGGATATATATCTAGCTTCTTCTTAGCCTTTTTTTTTTTTTGGGAGGGGGGGTGCTGAAGAAGCTCATCTTCTAGCTTCGATCTACAGTTGCAAATATGGGATATCCGACCCGATCCATACAAATTAAAATAAAAGAAGTAATCTAACGGTAACATCACATCTAACTCCACGTGAAAGTGTAGCGTTATAAATCTCCTCATTCTCAAGTTTAAAAAAAAAAAAAAAAAGAAAAAGGGAAATGCATGACTGCACATTTATTGGAAAAATATTGCAATTTTATATGGAATTTTTGCAAAATTGATATTAATAAAAAAGACTATATGGATTGGCATGTGGACCTAGAACGCTTGTTGAGGCGTCTATCCGGGTTGGCTCACGGGCTGGCCTGTCCAGTTTGACCTATGATTAAAGCTCTATTTTGATTTTTAATTCGTGTGCTTAGCAAATATAGGATAATTATATAATCTATAGTTCTTTCGAGAGGAGTAATTACAACCTATAATATATAAAGTGAGAAGCTTAATCATGTTTTAACAATTATTTAATATAATATAATGACGGTGTAACATTAAAAAATTTAGTTGTCCTAGATTAATATATATATATTTTTTATTGAAGTCCTAAATTAATATTATACCCTTGAAAATGTTGAATTAATTTTATGTTACATTTTTCATTTCGATATGCTGTATTAAGTATGTTAAAGATCACAACAAAAGCAAGCACGTATGTGTATGTAATATATATATATATATATATATATATTTTCAAATTCACTTCTAACAACCTCTCTCAAACGTGATTAGGGATGACAGCAGGGTAGGGCATGGAATGTTTCCCCATCCTTGTCCATGCCTAAGAAGAGGACGTTGGGTTAATTTGGGGTTTGGGGATCTGGGTTAGGAAATACGGCCCATTGGGAGTGTCTTCCCCATACCCGGCCTAATTTCCCATCATAAAATTCATAATCTACAAAAAAAAAAAAAAAAAAAAGGTTGAATTTCATCATAAATTAAATGCTCTCACAATATAGAAACTAAATTTTAACGTATAAATACGTAGAACAACATTAAAGATTATGATAATACTAGAATACATATGTTAAAAATACATTACTTATAAACTTTTTCTCAAATATGTAAATGGATTCGAGGATAAGAAAATGTCCCCATCCCAATTTCAAACTCCATTAATGATTCGACATCCGTAAGGAAATATGCCATCTTTACACATAGCATATTATATATGTAGATGGGTCCAAACCAATCATCATGCGCAAAAATCTTGCTTTAATATAATATTGATAAATGAGTTTGGATAGAGCTCATCGTCAAAAACTTGCCAAAAAAAAAAGTGTCCAATTTATATATAAAAACCGTTACAGTTCGGGAACTTGACTATGTAGAACAAATTCCAACTTCTAACATATGGGAAGTTCTACATTTGTGTCTAGAATTAATATTGTAGAGCTTGAACGAACAATTCATATTGATCCAGTGGCCACCACTAATTAATACTAATACAATAATGTATATAATACGTAGCTATACGTCTAGTTGGCTGTCCAATCGACTACGTCCCCTCTCTTCTTCAATGAGCCAACCTCCTCAGATCGTATTTTTATGCCCGCAGATGTTTTTGAGAGACCATCACATCATGATGATCATCACGATTCATGCCGATCAAAACAATAATTTTTATGCCCACTATTCATTGTGATGTTTTTGAAAGAGGAGAGGATAAGAGAAAACATGCATCTGATTAATTAAGAGCACCTTGTACCGTTTTGGTACATGCATTATCATGAGGTCGGCTTGGTGTCGTGCATATAAATTTGCAAACAATTATGCATGGAGTACCCGCATGCTGGGACAAAATAAAATTCATGTTGGTTATTATGCATGAAGATATATATATATATATATATATACATCGTTAGTCTTTTAGATAAGCCTCTTGAAGAATTAGAAGGTCTGTTCAGAAGTAATTTGCGGAATCAAGGTGGGATCCTCACGGACAAAAAAAGATTGCAGTCGATTTGATAATGATCGAGTGATATTTCTTCATGTGTGGATTAATTAGTTTGATGATGTCGTGTAACAATCAGGTTGGTTAATTAGTTCTGGCACAGGCTTAAATATTACCTTGTGTTGCCTGTCGGTTAGGAATACTCTCTTTCGACTTTGAAGCTTAGTTAATGGGAGCATTTGAGATCGAATATGCTAAAGTCTTCCATTAGAATAATATGTGGTTTGAAAGTAACTAAGTTTTGTTAAAAATCTTGATGTGAAACAATACCCTTAATTATTTTAGAAATATCTCTTATGCAGTTTCACATGTTTTTCGTAAGGGGAAAGGAAAAATTGGCTTGTAGAAGGGTTTATTTGTCGGTAAAAATGTGGTGGTTACAAGCCCGAGTTTTTGTGCTTATCGAATCCAATAAAATTTGGCTGAATTACCAAATTTTCTCTTTCGATCTTTACTGTAAATATGTACTCTTTTTTCATTTTAGTAATTTTCTCACTGAGTTTTCATTACAAGGTTTTTAATATGACATATTTGGAGATGCTAGCAGTCATGGCTTCTTCCTCTGGGATCATCTCCTAGATGTCTGGTGCTTCATTGGTGACTTTGGCTGCTAGTACTGGTCTTGATGATTTGGTTGCCTGCATTTGATTTGTTTTTAGCTTTTTTTTTTTTTTTTTTTTTGGTGTGACTCTTTATTTTATTAATAAAACAATGGATGAAAAAATATGAGGACGATAAAGAGGTGCAAATCTAATTGGGATATCTTGATGTACCTATTAATTCATGTCATCATAATTTATATAAAAATATTTTCTAGCTTTTGGAAAATCCCTACTAACGACTTGACTTGTGGTCTCGATGTACACAAAGAATGGGAAAAAAAATTCTCATGATTAAAATTGGTTTTCAAATAAAAGAAAAGGTATTAAATACAATAGAAAGCAATGATTTCTAATAAAAAAAAAGTATAATATTAAAAAGATACCAAAACTATTAACAAGTAAAATCTCAAATGAGATAAAATCTTGGTATGAAAAAGAAAGAACACCATAAGTCTCATTTAAAAAATTTAAAATAAATCATTAAAAATAGCAACATTATCGTGTTCTAGTCGAACGTTCCGATCATCATGCTTATACTCATGTCGTGCCTTTAGCACACTTTGTGTCCAAAAATCATGGCAAATATGGTCCACGTAATAAAACATGCTGGAATGAACCCATTAGATAATTGTGATGAGACACAACGCCCGGCCTGTTTTGATATCTTTAGTAAAAGTACAAGGTAGCTACATTCTTTACTAATGATAGATCTATTACCTATCGAACTGACTTCTTCTTAGAAGATAAATACAACGTTGAATAATCAAGATAATTTAAAAGGGTATATTTGTAATTATAGTTCATAATTAATGATCTTTTAGATAATTTGAACAACAGCAGAAATGGTTATGTAAACCTTGTTTTCGAGTTCTGTTTGTTAGCCAAATTTGTTATTAGAATATGCTGATAAAGAATGATTTACCAAACACCCTATCTTATTGCAAATGTTTTAACAAACTATAATTAAAAGCAGTCTTCAAAACAATACCAAATAGTTACAACCCTGTATTCTTATTAGCTTCGATCTTCAAGTATTTGATATTTTATCTCTAAAGCTATTACATCCAAGTCATGATATCGTCTTCCAATTGATGGACTCAAAAAAAAAAAAAAAAAAAAAAAAAAAACTTATGTACAACTTTATGTTGGATTATGAAATAAGGACTCAGGGCACAAAATTAAGGTTATTGTTATTTGTGAATGAGAACCGCAAACGGATGGATTTTATTAGCTAGTGGAGAACAAAATAAAATAAAAAAAGAACTCCCAATCATGAAAATCTATAGTATATAGATAACTGTATGCAATATCTAGAAGAATTAAATGTACATATGTATACCTAATTCTATATATCCAACAAAGGCAATTCAAGATCTCTCATCTATATCAGGCAAAATTATTTTGCTTCTCAGCTTGTATAGATGAGAAAAAACAGCACAGTGGAAAAAGACTAATGAAATGGACTTACGAAACAAACAGGTACTATAAGGTTCTTTTACGGCCTAAACAAAAAAAAAAAAAAAAAAAAAAAAAAAAAAAAAAAAAAAAAAAAAAAAAAAAAAAGAAGTTACTAGAAAAATTTCTCTGTTGTGTTTAATTGAAATATAAGAATCCACTATGTACGTATTTCAAATTATAACGTTGAGATTATTCTTTTGTATTTACTTATGATATTAGATTTTGTCATGATTAGCTCTACGAGAAGATCATTTCTTTTTTTTTTTTTTTTGTTTTTTTGTTTTGGGCCCTATGGCTAGAGCGCAAGGTGATCTGGGATTGTGAGCAATCTCTAGGCTACGATGCCGAAGATGTTCCCCAAGCCCTCCACAACGAGATGACGAGGGCCGGGGAACGGTCGTGGGATCTCCCCCAAGCCGCCATGGCAAGCGATTTTCCACGTGCGGCGGAGATCTAGGGCACGAGGGACTTCCCATGGGGTCGTGACAAGATCTCCCTCGCCACAAACGGTGCTATTTTAGTATTCCAGTGAGAAAACAAATGGTAGAATCGTAGAAGTCTACCGCTAGTGGCTAGCAGTATTACAGTGGACTATCTTCAGTATCATGGTAGGATATCGTCGATTTGGTGAGTTACGTACTATTGGTATCTTACTATATTTATATTATATGGCGAACTTGTATGGATCTTACGTGTTTGTAATTGTTTATTTTCTTGATTTTATGCTCTCACTGGTATAGAATATTAGGGCATCTAGCTAATTCTTAACACATACCAAACGAAAGATTTGTCCTTAAGAAGGTAAGTTTGCGCCCCAAGTTTCTTTCTCTCTGTTCTCAGTTATTTTCTTGTGTGTTTAGGAGAATAATATTGATTTAACTTTAATTGTTTAATTTCAAGAAGTTGTTAAGAATTTTAAGCAGGATAAGGTATTATATGGTCTTAACACGACAAAAGTCTGCGTGCGAAAAAAGCCACACTTTCTCTCATAACCATCGTCAAATTCTCTCCTCCAAACACATGACAACTAAAAATTAATTTAATTTATTATTAATAGAGAATATTCTAGATATATATATATATATATATGTGTGTGTATGCGTGTGTGTATTTTCAGATTGAGTTAAAATATGATTTTGTTTGTTGTGTTTTCTTTACTTCTCTAATAGTTGGTTTTATGAAAGTTCAAGAGGAAGAGAAGGGTAGGAACTTGACCGTCTCTCGTTCTTTAGATTTGAAGAGAGAAGGTAACAAAGGCAAAGCCAATCTCAAACATTAAATTTTGGGGGAAAAAAAGATATTGCTTCCACTACTTTCCTTTTACAGTGGGGCTTCGGTAAGATGAAGTTTCCACTCGGTTAAAAAAACAAAAAATAATAATAAAAACAAGAAGAAAAGAAAAAAACTATGATTTTGAAATCTAAGAAAGAGAGAGATGGAGTTAAAAAGGAGAGATGGAGTTAAATTTTTAATACTAGATCTGGGTTATCGGATCCGGCGTTCGTCGGAGGTTGTTGGAGTTAGAGTTTCAATTGGTATTAGATTGGTCTCTACTTATAACTATTACGTACTTCTTCATTCACTGTCACCGTTTGGATAGACGTCTTTAACTAGTCCTCTCTTCATAAATACTAGCTAGGCACTTCTCCTCCAGCTTGTTTATTTCAGCCTCCTCTAATCGTCACCGTTGATATTTCATCCAACGGACAATATCAACTTGTCGGACTTATCCCTATCTGACAAACGCACTGCAGACCTTTCCTATATATACATATATATGTAATTTTTTCATATACTAGTGTAAAGCACAGCATGTGCTATGCACATGTGACACAAATATGAGAAAATTTATCTAAGAAGAAAAAAATTAAAATAACAAGTAAAAAAATTTACATAGAAAAAACTCAAGAAAAAGGCACGAAAAAAATATAAAAGATTAAAAGATTAAAACAAAAGAAAATATCAACGCGTAAAAGGACTAAAAAAAAGTTGAGCCAAACAAATGAAAAAAGGATTAAAATGAAAAAAAAAAGATCCGGGAGAATACAGAAGACCAAAAAATAAATATGAAAGTAAAAAAAAGGACCAACATGAAAAAAGTTTGGTCCGAATAGAAAATAAAAAAGGATTTAAACAAAAAATAAAATTAATCAGAAAAAAAAGGAAGTAAAATGATGAAAAAAAAAAATTGATCCAAGAAAAAACCCAGAGGATCAAAAAGATAAATACAAAAATCAATACTGAGTCTTCTCATTTCTTATATATGTATGGATCATGCTTTTTGAATATGTGCACTACTTATGAAATTATTATACTCATGACCTTGCCGTGCGGTTCAGAAAGTCCAGTCCATTTCTGTTATTTGAATATTATTTGCTCGCGCAACAATCATTGAGGAAACTAGAAATTTAACTCCAAGGAGCTCATGGCTACAACAAATATCCGAATACTAAAGAACATAATTTTTATATTTAGAAAAAAATGTTACTTCTTAGTTATTAAATATTATTACTGTTTTTAAATTTATCTCTTAAAAATGTTGCACATAATAACTTCGACACTGAAGGAACGAAAAATCAATAGATATGATTATATAAATTGTTATTCATTTAGTGATCTCATTCGATTGCATATATTTGAGTATTCGTATCTATATTGACAGCATTAATATGTAAACCTTTTTTTTTTTTTGGGGTATAAGATATCTCTAATACTTTATGATCAAATTCAGCCTTTATCTTATCCAATCTTTGTTTTACAAAATATTAATAATGTCTTTTCATTTTTGAATATCTATCATGCACTCAATGAATGCCGTTTCCGAATGTTATAGAAAATGCATTTTTGTATTGATGCACCTTAAATTTATTATAGAGTTACAATTTACATTTTAAATTTTTAATTTTGACAATTTACAGCCTAAACTTACAAATCTGTGGCAATTTACACTCTATTGAGAAACAATGTTGATTTTTTAATGAAAATTGGTACTTTACTTGCATATAAATTGTTAATTGAGAGCAAGAAATTGAGGTTAACATAAATAAAAATGATTATCTATGTTATGTATTAAGAACTCATGTATAAATCATCTATCAATTTTCTTTAAAAAAAAAATAATATTATAGTCAATGGGGTGTAAATTACTACATATTTATAAATTTAAGATGTAAATTATTGAAATTAAAAGTTCAAGGTGTAAATTGATATTTTACGATAAGTTTATAGTGTACTAATGTAAAAAAGCCTATAGAAAATAACTTGAGTGACAAATCGAAATAAGTGATTACTTTGTCTGGAGATTTTACTCTTTTTGTCTTAAAACATTATGATATATAATTTTCAAATTCTCTAAAAATATTTAACGTGTCCACTCTTTTTTAAGGGAATATATACACTTGTGAGATTTTTTTAAAACGAGGAAATAAAAGAGAAAATTAAACAAATTTAGATCAGCAAACAATTAAAGCCATTGTGGGAAAAATATCTTGGTAAGTGCTTAGGAATTAGTTGTGCTTTGGTTAAAATTCTCAATCTTTTGGAAACAAAATCAAGTTTCTATTTTTTGTGGGGGGTGAATAATTTTAGTGCAAGCATAACATAGGCCTTTTTTTTTTTTTTTTAAGAACTTAAAAAAAAAAAAGTTGAGAAGAGTACGAGCTGCAGCTATCATGATCAATGGATGTGACGAAATTTTTCTGTGTGATAATTTGTCCTGTGTAATCTGAGGATGCAAATAAACGAATACTTGGAGGATAAATCAATTGTAGGCCAAAAATGTCGTCTCTAATTTAATTCTTATTGGTCGACTTTACCGAGTGACGTAAATGTGGTCCTTTAGTGGATAAGAGATTAACAGAGATTAGCTAGGAAAAATTTCCTCGCTAGCTATAGGTCTATGCCGAGGAACCGCGACTTATAGCGAGGAACTATGTCCTTGCCAAAGTCCCTTTTTTTAATAGTGTCTCATTGGTTGCTTCTCCTAGGTTACTATAGATCATTTTTTATGACCTTTTTTTTTTTTTTTTTTTTTTTATAAGGAAAAGCCGAAAGTACCTTGGTATTGATTATTATTGAGAATTTGCCTTCTGGATATGCATTATTTCGTGTCCTTTGATCATAATTCAAACGGTTTAATTTTCTCCATTATATTGGACTTTTATAATTACTATGATTTTAAGTTTAATTATAGTGTCCTGATACCTGACAATTTTCATGTTGAAATTTAGACTACATCTGTTACAATAATATTTTCAAAATCTAAGAAAAATGAATGTCATGTTGAAAAAACTAGAGCGTAAATCATTACAAATCATTAGCCATTGTTTGACGAGTGGAAAAGGGAAAGGAAAAAATTAGAGTAGAGATTTTTGAGAGGAAAATGGAATCTTGATTGTTTGGTATAGAGCAGAAATTGGGATGAAAGGGAAATTGAAATCTATAAGTCCCACTACTTTTTTGTCCTTCCAACTTTGAGAGAAGAAAAATGGATGTAAAATTTTTGACAAAGCAAATATAAGTAAAATATCTATTTTACCTTAATCTATTATCATCTTCTAATTTATACAAGGTTATAATTGTAAATTGCATTTAATTAGATATTTTCTTTCATGTTTTTTTTTCCCCATCAAATATGATGGAAAACCTCTCTTCTTTTCATCCCTAGAGATTTTATTACTCATTTTTTATATCACTCTTACTAAACATAGCATAAAGTTCTAAGAGAAAATATGAAATTTCTCGTTAAATCTTATTACCCGTCAAGCTTCCAAAAGAAAGATATCAAGAAAGAAAACGTGATTTCATGCGAAAAGAGAGTTCAAGTATTCCCCGAAAAAAAAAATAATAATAAATAAATAAATAAATAAAAATGGAAGGAACTACTCATTGTGAAGCTAAGCTGTGTGTAGAAACGCCACGAGATTAGCTTTTCAACTAAAGAACGGCAATTTGCTAAAAAATCTTAAATCTTTATGTATGTTGGTCAATCTCGTTTCTCACCTGGAGACTCTCTCTCTCTCTCTCTCGCTATATATATATATATATATATATGTAATTATCTAGCATCATAATTAATTATCTGGATGTTGATTTATATTTTGAACTCATGGGGTATACAAAAACCAGAGTTGCCCTATATATCCTTAAATCTTTTGAGTAATAAATCCGGATTCTTTTTATGATATGACCTCTTGTTTTTATATTATTGATAGGAAACAATTTTTTAATAGTTAAATTTAGTTTTTCATTGATGATTTATGATGTTGATGTTAAAATTTATAGCGCAAAATATAAAATTATTTCCAGTTATATAAATCCGGTAGTTGAAAAATTAATCAGTACTTCATGGGGAATACAAAAACCGAAAGTAACCCTATATCATTTAGATATTGCGAGTAAATAAACCTATTGAAACCTTGATGAATGTGGGATTAAATTCTAAATTATTTCTGGTTTGAATCTCAAGAGACGTTTCCATGTTAAAAAGAGAAATAATCTCACTATAGTATAACTTTAATTTAACAGCAACTTGTTAGTGATGGGATAAGGAATTATTCTAGAATAAAAATTGATAACCATATACATAATGCAAGACAAAATTCATGAAAATTGCGAATATCGGACATATTCATGACGTGAAAATTAAGCTAAATATCACCTGATGATTAGTGCTGAGTTAGCAGTGATCTTTCCCGTGATTATTTTAATATGGCTCTAAATACTCGGGAAATCAACATCACATGCGCTTAAGTTTAAAAAAAATGGAAAGCCAAAGATTTTCTTTAAGTATATATTAATTACTCTGCAATGGATTTTATGACTCAGTTTGATTTTTTTTTTCTTTCTATTTTTTCCTCAAGTAATAACGTCTATTTTGACTCAAATTTCTATCATATATGATATAATTCGCGGTTTTCTAAATTAGGAAAAAGAAAAGGCAATTACTGGTCAGCAAATATAGGGGAAAACGAAATAAACGTGGAAGCTAGTACCCGCGGTGATTCTTGACATTATTAGTTAAACAAACATGAACAACATATATATATATATATATATATATATATGTATATAGTTACTCTTAATTTCGCTTTGGACTATTTATATATTTGAAATTATTAACTTAGTTATTAGCTTGTTGTAGAGATAAATTTTACCTACAAGGTTTTTTTCTTTAAAATGTGGCACTAAAAAATAAATATTTCATGATGAATAAAAGATCACTCTCACATCAGATCATGCTATTAATTAGAGAATTATCACATAAAGTAATTTTATATCTTTTTAAATTTAGGATGGAGGAATCATAACTCTACATCTTATATTAGAGTCATGAAACGGTTATACAAAATACTATTTTATCAATTGAGAGATATCTTAAAATCCACCACTTGAACTTAAACAATAATAAAACAATATACAAACTAAAAATATAAGTATTTATTAATTATCATGTAGAAGTCAACAAATCAAAATGGTAGTTGAAAAGTCCTAGCTAGCTCAATGCTCTACTTCTATAAAAAGAGCCAAACAAACACCTTTTTTTTTTGCACATAAACATCTATTCCAAACTATGAAAAGCCAAATTAACAAGATGTATCTCCTACTCATCTTCATAATCTTCATAATCTCCTTCTCATCAATCTCCTCCCACCCTCTAGACCCTCTGTCCCCATCCGAGTTTGACTCGGTCCGAACCATAGTTCAAAAATCCTACTCCAGCAAATCAAAATACAATCTAACTTTCCAATATGTCGGCTTGGATGAGCCAGAAAAGGGCACCGTTCTGAAATGGCAGTCGAGACCCGACATAGTCAAGCTGTCGAGACGAGCCCTAGTTCATGCCCGGTTCAACAAACAAACCCTAGAGCTCGTCGTCGACTTGTCGACTCGCTCTATAATCTCCAAACAAGTTCACTACGGCCATGGCTATCCTATGTTCTCCCTTGACGAGCAAGTTGTGGCTAGTGGGTTGCCCTACTCGTATAAACCCTTCAAAGACTCCGTGAAGAAGAGAGGGCTTGACATATCCCAAGTCGTTTGCTCGACTTTTTCGACCGGATGGTATGGAGAGGAGAAGAGTCAGAGAGTAATAAAAGTTCAATGCTTTTATACAAATGGTACTACCAACTTGTACTCGAGACCGTTGGAGGGCATAACGGTTGTGGTTGATCTTGATGACATGAAAATAGTTCAGTACTTCGACAGGATTAGGGTTCCGCTCCCAAAAGCGAAAGGAACTGACTTCCGTTTCTCGGTGATGAAACCGCCTTTTGGGCCACGACTAAACGGTGTAGCCACGGTGTCGCCGGGAGGACAAGGGTTCAAGATCGACGGAAATACTATAAGGTACTTATTGTAGTTTTTATGATCATGTGATTAGGGAATATTATTAAGGCAAAAAATAATTTGTTTAAGTTTTTAAGAAGGCCTATATTTTCTTGGGCGGAATTTTCAACTGATGATCACCTAAAATTGTAAGGTTATGAATCTTGAATTTATTTTTAGGTGATTAACATGAAAACCCAAGAACGAAATCAAAATATTCCAACTTTCCAGGCGTTTAGCATGCCTAGGTTCATTGAATAATACATACATACATAATATTCTTGAGTTGAGACAAAAAAATTGAGACAAGTATATATAACTTCAAATTAGACAAGTCCTTCAAATGGACTTTAGTTCGCATGTATATGTGACTTGTTGACAGATACAGCGTAGTGCAGGACTAGTTCAGTGGTTGAGAATATGGACGTGCATATACAATCTCATACCGAAAAATAATAATTGGGATTATAGTGAGTGAGATAGATATACATATAGTCTCATACTAAAAAATAATAATATAAAATAGAAAAGAGATAATTTCTTTTCTCTAATGAAAAGAGAACAAGAAGTTAATTAAAATTAATAAGAAAACATTATTATATTGCACTATCCACAAATTGAGGCATGACAAATTTGTTGTTTAACTGTCGCTTTCACTTTTAATTTGTAAGGTTAGTTAGAACTTTTCTTTTATTCCTGATTAAAAAAAAAAAAAAAACTAACCTTTTCTTTTATTTTTAAAAAATATTATGCTTTTATAACAAAACTTATCACGTTTCGTTATTCACAAATATTATATATTTTACTTTCGTTCCCAAAATATATATATATATATATATATATATATGTTTTGGTTTCCGTTTTCAACAATTTATTCGATTCATGACCTTGTGTCCAAAAACGTCAATTTTGTGGAACATCAGGCCCAAGAAGAAAGGGAAAGATCGTGAGTTTGAATAAACCATATATTTGTTACCATCATTTAGAAAAAAAATATATTTGTTTATAGGAGAAAATATACCTTTTTTTTGTTGACTGACTAAGTCAATATTTAATGACAGCTGTAAGGGATTTTGTTTTTTTATTATTTTTTTCGGGGTGAAAAATATGCAGATTTTTCTCTAGTATTGCTGAATTGGAGTACAACAACGAATTACAAGTGATTATTTTATATTTTATTTTATTTGTTGTGTTGAAAACAATAGTCACATAGTAAATTAACTAAGAAATATATAATCACATCTATTAATCAAAGTGACAACTATTATACCATTTATCTAAATTGCAGACACTATTCTGTTGTTTTTGTTTAAATTCATAAAGATTAAAAAGATGCTTTTTTTTTTTGGTGTATTGCTGAAAAGATGGTTATTTGTTTGCACCACCGGAAGTCAGAGGCACGTGCAAATCAACTTGTTGAAATTTTTTTATGATTAATTATCTTCTTAGCAGTGCAAATAATATAGAAAGTATTTACATAGAACAAAATAACTTTTAGAGGATTTTAAGTGAAAAAATAATTAAGTACTAGAAAGTATTTCCATGGGGACAAACTAGAAGTGAAATTTAACGAGTTTCAATGAAAAAGTTTAAAATTATAGGGGTTAAGGGATTAAAAGAAGGACTAAAAAAAGGTTTAAAAAAGAGAAGGTTTCAACAGAAGAAAAGAAAGGAGAAAACAACAAGATAGATGGATCAAAGGAATTACCAGCGAAAAAACATAACAAAAAATTATGGATGTTAAAAAAGGGTTTTGATACAGAGGGAAAATTACATAGAGGTGTCTATGTGAAAATAATTCGCAAGAAAAATAAATTTACATTAAGAGCCACATTTAAAAAATAATAATAATGTCTACGTGAACCAGTTGGGCAAATTGGGTGTTCCACGTTGGATTTGATGCTCGAGTTGGCTCGGTTATCTCTCTAGCATCAATCTACGACATCGAAAAGCACAAGTATCGACGAGTGTTGTATAGGGGTTATGTGTCCGAGCTCTTCGTACCATACATGGATCCAACCGAAGAAATCTACTTCAAAACCTTCTTCGATTGTGGAGAATTTGGGTTCGGTCAATCTGCGGTGTCGTTGGAGCCCTTGACCGATTGTCCGGCCAACGCCGTGTTCATGGACGCCTACTATGCTGGCCAAGATGGCAGCCCTGTGAATATATCAAACGCTCTTTGCATATTTGAACAACATGCTGGAAACATCATGTGGCGACACACCGAAACCGCCCTTCATGAGGAGGTGCCGATTTTCTAAAACCTAATGCCTCATAAGTATCACTTAATTTGTGTGTGGTGTGTGTCTATATACATATATATATATATATATATATTGTTTAATTGTATAATTGTGCAAAGGACGTGGTTTTTATTGCATGCAGATAAGGGAGGTTAGGGCAGATGTGAGCCTTGTTGTGAGAATGGTTTCCACTGTGGGCAACTATGACTACATTCTTAATTGGGAATTCAAGCCTAGCGGATCCATCAATGTTGGGGTATATTTCGATTTTATCTTTTCTTTTTTAATTTTAATTTAGAGTAGAAAAATCTTTTTTTTTTTTAATTTAAAAAGTCATACTTTCATATTGGCAAACCTTCTAAAAACTCAAATCTTTTAGAGATTTAGGATGCTTTGGACATCAAGTCTGGACCTAAAATTTATATTATAATTTGTGCATTTTTTTTTTAAAAAGTCAATAAAAACTATGACTAGATTTTGAAAATTACCCAACTTCAATCTAAAAATTTAATTACAAATCATTCGTTAAAGACACTCTAAATATGATAGTAAATAGTCAAACTCTCTTATTTGTTTGTTTCCTAAAAAAAAAAAAAAAAAAAAAAAAGCTATCATTGCCCGTTGGCCTATGGAAATTTTATTTAAAAAAAAAAAAAAAAAAGAGGTTTAAGAACCTAGCTGATTCTAAAATTACTTAGCCATATTCAAAATTCAGTGCTTTGATCATTTATTGACCTTGTCCAATCTATCAGTCAAGAGTAATCTACTTCTTACCGATTTAAGCATGTGTAAGATATAAATTCAATCATCTCTTAAGAAACACGATATTTAACCCGTAGTTATAATGTACATATATACACCATTGAGTATAATGTAAACTTTTTATAATGTTGTGGTTGCCTGCAATAAATCCGCACTCCTGTTTGGATCAGTTACATTCCTCCACCTCAGTTAATAATACATTTATGCATATATCAATATATATACATATATATGTATATATATTGTTTTTCTTGACAGGTGGGGCTAACCGGAGTTCTTTCATCAAAGGCAGTTAAATATACTCACACAGACCAAATAAAGGAGGATGTTTATGGCACATTGGTTGCAGAAAACACAGTTGCCACACACCACGACCACTTCTTGAACTACTACCTAGATCTTGACGTGGATGGTGAAGCCAACTCCTTTGTGAGAACCAATTTGGTCTCCAAACGGGTTACCAACCATAACACACCAAGGAAGAGTTATTGGACTGTTGAAAGAGAGACGGTTAAAACGGAACTAGAGGCAAGAACTAAGGTTGGTTTGAGGCCATCTGAGTTCGCCGTCATAAATCCCAATAAGAAAACGAAAATCGGTAACCACATCGGTTATCGTCTAATGGCCGGTTCAGCTGCGAGTCCCCTTCTAGTCGACGACGACTACCCGCAAACCCGAGCTGCTTTCACGAACTACAATGTGTGGATTACGCCTTATAACAAGTCTGAGAAATGGGCAGGAGGAACACACGTTGATCAAAGTCGAGGAGAAGATAATTTAGCAATTTGGAGTCTCAGGTATATATATAACATTTAAATTAGTCATTTTTCTTCTAAATTATTTTATAATTGTCACATTATTTTTATGTGTAACCTTTTTTATTATTGTGTTACTATGTTTAATGTTCAGAAATAGGAAGATTGAGAACAAGGACATTGTGTTGTGGTACACCATTGGCGTTCATCATGTGCCGTGCCAGGAAGAGTTCCCGGTGATGCCGACTCTCAGCGGCGGATTCGAGCTCCGTCCGGTGAATTTCTTTGAGAGGAATCCAGTGCTTAAAGTTATACAGGCCAAGAATGTGAACTTGCCTAATTGCACCGCCACCCATCACTAGTTTTGGTCGTTTTAATCAACAATTTTTGGAGCTGAAAATCGACATAATTAGACGACTTACATTTTAACAAGGAAGCAGGATCGAGATTCATTGCAGAACTCAAGCTGTGTTGTTTGTAACTTAGTTCGTTTGTTTGGTGTGTGTGTGTGTGTGTGTTTTTTTTTTTTTTTTTTTTGAGCGTTTTAAACTATGTTTGTGGAACTAGGTCATCACTCACTTCAGATATATGGTTTTAGATCCCCTTTGTTTTCTAGTAAATAAGCTGTTTGGTTTTAATTTCCAGTATTAATTAAGTTTACTAAATTTGGAGAACTAGTGCTTTTGAAATACTTATGGAAATCTGAAAGTTTTAGTTTTAGTTTTAGTTTTAGTTTTTTTTCTTGCTATATATAATGATAGACATGATCTTATCACTGTGATCCGTTGTTTTTTCATTATCTCGAACTACTCTATTATCTGTTAATGCACTATGATAAGATACTAATTTGTATTCCTTTCTCTCTTAATATGTTTATTATTTTGAATTTATGTAAATTTTATATCGGGTAGAATTTGTTGCATATTTACATATGGAATAATAGTATTCGTGTTTCTAAAAAGCTCTCGTTGGATCTATTCATTCATGCAATGTTTCTAGGGTGCTAATTAAAGAAGAGTTATTGGGCTATAAAGGATTCGTTTCCCTTTTCCTTTAAGTTAATAGAAGAAGATGGACAAAAATTATAATTTCTCAAAAAGTGTGTTGAAATCACATTTTAAAAAGAGTTTTTAATATGTCAAAATGTTTTTAAAATTTTATAATAATCAGTAAAAATATTAGAATGAACCTCCCTATTTGGAACATAGGTTAGAACTGGAAAAAAAAAATCTAATTTGGAATCTAATTGGATTGGTATTTGGGGAAAAAAAATGATGTGGTGTGAATTTTAAAAAAGCGAAAAATTTTTTATTTTTCTAATCCAAATATTTACTCCAAACAAGGGCAAAGTTTTTACTGTTTTACTAAAACTTTAAAAACAAGTTTCAAAATGCACTCGTAAGAGCTTTTTTTTTTTTTTTAAGCCACGTTTTGTGAATTTGACTTAAAATTTTTCCGGAGATATATAAGAAACAATTCTGACAATTCAAAAACAAGTGTTAAGAAGCTCGACTCAAAGACTAATCAAACGATTAAAGCCAGTTTTCAGAATAGTTCTAGAATTTAGCAGTAGTAGTATTGTTAGCGGTTTTTAGTATTTTTATGTACTTTCTATTTATGTATTGAATATTTCAACATGAAGACACAGAAGTACTATTGGTTTTCATCAGTACTGTTCCAGCCAGGAATATTTTCCAGTGATATTGCAACTTTTGACAAAGAATTTGAAATTCTAACCATATATAAAGTGAAACTTCAAGATTCCATCTCAAATGCCAAGATTCAATATCTCAAAAAATAAGTGCACATATGCCTTTTTTTTAGGTTCACTAGAAACATATTTTAGGGACGACAAATCATCAAAACAAGACGCATGGACATATAGACGATAATCATGAGGGAGGTTATACGGGCATAGGAGTAACAATCATCGAGGGTGAAAACAAAAATACATGGACAGCAATCGTCAGGAGAGAATATAGATAGGCAAAGATGACAATCATCAAAGAAGACGTGGGGACATATTGACACAACAATATCTGGGAAACGTCAACCATTCAGGATCAAGAACTCGTTATAACAATATTAAACGTTGTCATATCATACTAAAAATTAAAGAAGAAAAAAAGAAAAAAGGAACATGAAGATTTAACATGATTTCTACAATTTGTCAATAACATAATAAACTACATATAAACACAAATTAACATTACATTATTAGTTAAGTTATTCAACACTATCAAAAATCTCTTGGTCAAGAGATTTTCAAATTTAAGACAAATGCAAATAAAGTTAGAGATATAAAACATTTCCTAATAATTTTCATTGACGTTTGTACTTTGTAGCTTACGATTTCTTAATGTTTAATTTATATGGAAACACCCAAATTGTACCCATCCGTATCATGGCAATGCAAGTCGTATCGTATTTTGCAAACGATGATTACCACTATTGAAAAACTATCAGACCAGTTATACTGCCACATATTGGTAGTAGTTTCTGCCGATTGTGTCGTACCAGGTTACCGACGGTAACCCGTCAACTATTTCTGCGTTGATGGTATACCATGTTACCAATAGTAACCTCTTGTGTTACTGAAGGTAGTTCAGGAGGCATCTGATTTCTACAATGTTATTAATGGTAGTCTATACTGGATCAGTTTTTTTTTTAATTAAAAAAAATTTGAATATTATTACTGATGCATCTTCTAAGAGCTTAAGCATTTAAAAAGATTGATTAAACTAATAACATGATATCAGATCATAAGCTTCCTATCCTCTTTAAATTGGCTCTTGTTCACTATCTGTATTTTGTCTAAATCCACGTATACATAAGGGGAAAATAAATTACTGTTTATCCATGTTCTAAGAACTCAAACTTTTCGAACAATTGGTGAAATAAAGTTTTTTTTTTTTTCCCCCACACAAATAGATCATATTGATTTTTCTAATAAATAAAAAAGAAAACTGGCAATCCAGATAAAATTAATTATTAATCTAACTAAATTGGGATGAGACTATTAATTTGATCACGAGTCTCTGACAAAAGTACTGAGGATTTAGTCCTTCATACATACTTTTATACATGATTAAACAAAGAAAAATGTGGTACACAACTTTAGTGTGCACGAGGAAAACTGTCCCTGTCGTCCACCATCACTGACTTTATTCTCTCATAAATCTCAAGCTTTCGTTTTCAGTTTAATTATTAATTTTATTTTGGCCGACAAATATTAGCTTTCAAAAGACAGAGATCAGGCAAAAATAGGTGACTTCGAACAAAAATGTAGTGCATTAAAAATGTAGAAGTGGCAATACTTGTAACTATGGGTGGACATAGAAGACCATGAGATATCTTTTTTTTCGTTGGTTTGAATAAAATGAGATTGCCTTTTCATCAACTAATAGAGAAGTAAATCGTTAGGTTAGGTCGTATGGGGTGACAACTAAAATTGAAGTTTTAGAAACGTTTTAATTAAAAATGAGTTGGAATTTTGAAAATGTGTATTTTCGTCATTGGTTAGGATTTGTATTGTTCCTGTCCTTTGATCATAATTCAAGCGCTTTCAAGTCAAATTTTGTCCGTAGTATTAGACTTTATATTTATTATGATTTTAAGTTTAATTATGGTGCCAACTTAAAAAACAAAAAGTGTATTTACAATGTACTTCTTTACTTTTGGAATAAAAACTCGTCATTTTTTTTTTGAAGGTAAGTAGGTCTATTTTTATTAATTTAGCAACTCATTTCACTCCTTTTAAATAATTTACGTAATCTGTATCTTGACACCCAGCAATTTTCAAAATATTGAATTTAGACTAAACTGTTACAATATTTTCAAAATCTACAGCGTAATCATTCTAACCCGAAAGTCCTTAAAAAAATATGTAATTTCTGCTTAAATCTTATTATGCCGACAAGCTTCCAAAAGAAAGATACCAAAAAAAAAAAAAACGTGACTTCATGCGAAAAGAAAGTTAAAATATTTCCAGCAGAAAAATAAAACTAAATAAAAACAGAAGGAACTATTCATTCTAAGGTAACCTAGTTGCGTAGAAACATCACCAGATTAGATTTTCAACTAAAGAATTGCAATATGCTAAAAAGTCCTAAATGTTTAATATGTTTGTATAAATCTCGTATGTCACGTGGAGATCATACATAATTACCAACAATATATATATATATATATATATAGTTACCTAGTTTTTGATTTATTTTTTCACTCCGTGAGGTATATAAAAACAAGAGATAGCCCTTTATCCTTTAAATCTTGTGAGTAATAATCCTAGACTCATTTTAACATTTTAATCATGCAATAAATATAATTTTTATTGTATGATTTATAAAGTTCATGTTAAAAATTTACATTGTGAGACACGAAACTGTTTTCAGTTATAAATCACACTATTAAAAAAATTAATTAAACTTATAAAAATCGAAGGTAACCTTATATCCTTTAGATCTTGTGAGTAATAGATCTATTGAAACCTTGATGAATGTGGGATTCAATTAATCTAGATCTCTAGGTTGATTCCCAAGAGACGTTTCCATCTAAATTAGAGAAATAAACATAGTATAACTTTAATTTATGAGCAACTTGTTAGTAATATGATAAGGAATTATTTTAGAATAAAATTGATAAACATGTGGCGACATTATGCAGGACAAAATTCATGAAAAATTGCTATAATATCTAACATATTTATAACTTAAAAATTAAGCTAAATATCTCGTGATTAGTGCTGAGTTAGTATACTGATCTGTCCCATGATTATTTTATTACAGTTTTAATTCTCGAAAATCTGCATCACATGCGCTTAAGTTTAAAAAAATGGAACGCCAAAGATTTTATTTAATATTAATTACCCTCCATCGGATATGATGTTGTCGTTTAGTATTTTTTTTTTTCTTTTAGTATTTTTTTCCTCGAGTAATTTCTATTCGACTCTTGCCCCTTCAAATTTATACCATTTTATATACTACGCGTTTGCAGGCCTCAAAAATAAAATAATAAATGAAGCTTTCAAAAGGGGGAAAATTTATTTTGGTCGCTACTTAGGCAGTTAAACATAAAGGGAATGTGCAAAAAGAATATTTCTCTACTTAATCGAAAAAGGGAAGTGATAATATTCTGTCTTGTCAACTCATTGTCAAAAAGAATGGGATATGATCTAGTTTTAGATCGTGAACTATAGATTGTGGTAATTATATCTGTATGCCTTATACTGTAAATTATCTCCAAGGCAATGTAAAAAATTTTGGGCTTATCATAACTACTTAATGGAAATGGTTACAGGTATAATATAATAATAATTTTATATTTAATAACATTACGTATAAAGTTTGAATTCTCATGTCTCAAATACAAAAAAAAAAAAAAAAAGTGAACATAAATGTTTAATTTAGATGTTATCCAATTATATAACAATTTCTATCTGAAGATTTTTAATATTTTCCTACTCTATATGTATGGGATTTTCTTAATTAAAGAGAATAAAAAAAAAAAGAAAGAAAAAGAAAAAGGGTCTTACAATCTTTAAGTATAAGGCCTAAAATGAAACAATCAAAAGAAAACATAGCAAAATAGCAAATGACATCAAAGAAAAACAACTTAAGGAAAACATTAAAGATTTTTCTCACTCAAAAACATATCTTATCACGAGTCCTAAGATAATAATTAATTTAGCTTGTTTTTGAGGTTCATTACTCTTTTTAAAATATCCAATTCTGTTAACAACTAACAATCAGATGAAAATTAAGTATCCTAAGTGGATTGGAATGGCACGATTAATTATGGATCACGAGTCTCTGGCCAAAAGTTCTAATGATCTGGTCCTTCAGACATATTTTCTATACTTGATTAAACAAATAACAATGTGGTACACAAGTTTTTAGTGTGCACTATGGTTAATGATGTGATATGGGCCGGAGGGCAAAAATAGATGACTTCCAATGAAAATGTAATATAATGCATAAAAAATGTAGAAGTGGTAGTACTTATAACTAAGGGTGAACTTGGAAGACCATGAGATCTCTTTTTTTCATTGGTTTGAATAAAATCAGATTGCTTTTTCATCAACTAATAAACAAGCAAATCGTACGTTGGGGCCGTTTGGGGGTGATAATCAAAATTGAGGTTTGTTTTTAGAAATGTTTTATTGAAAATGAGTTAGAGTTTTGAAAATATGTGACTAATTGAAAATGAACAGTTTGGAGTTAAAAAGTGTAAAAACTTGAATATATTTTAAAAAAAGTAATATAAATATTATATTGTTTCTCTCGTCATTCTATCTGATTTTAAAAAAAAATTGATCTCATTTTGACTTTAAATAAGAAAGTTATTGACTTTTAAATTTTGAGTTTTTTGAATATGAGAAAGAAATATTTAGAAATGTCATTAGTTAAACTGATTTTATTTTTATAGAAAAAGAAAAAAATTATAAAAAATTCCCGTCTTAAATTGTTGTTTACAAACGGGCCACATTATAACCTAAACTATGTGGCATTTTCTCTTTTTCTTTTTCCTTTTTTTTTTTTTTACGTGGAGAATGTATCACATACTACAATCATGAAACTAAATAATTTTCTATTTTATATGTTAATTTATGCTTGATTACTTTGCTTTCTTATTATTGTTTTCCCTCTCTTTTTCCCCTTTTTATTTATTTGTTTGGTAGTGGCAACGCCGCGGAAACTATGTAGTTTTCTCCCTTTATGTCTTGTAATGCTTGACCAACATTAAAAAATTAATTAGGTGGGGTTCACGTTTTAATCACCTAGGTTAATTTGCTAATTCTAGAGATACAGATTTATTACTATGAGCTTTTATTTGTTGCCTTTTTCCTTCTTGTAAATAGATATTTGTTATTAATTATTTTTCCTTAAAAAACTTAATGCAAGTCTAGTATTCAAATTCTACACCTTACAATTAAATTAAATCTAAAATTATTAGACTTACCTGCAAGCACATTGTTATATTTGTTTTAGTAAGACAAAGCTCATGAGAAGGAACTAAGATATGCTATTCCATTTTTCTTTTCTATTGCATAATTAGGGATGGCAACGAGGCAGGGTGGAACTGGAGAATACTTTTCTGTCCCCATCCCTGTCTCTCAAAACCATCTTCATCCCCCCATATCCCCACCTAAATAAAAGCAGAGTCAGAGACGAGGATTATCTATTGGCGGGCTTTCCCCATACCCGTCTCATTACTCATATTTTATAATTACGCATTTGAAAAAAAAAAAAAAAAAGATTAGTGACAGAGTTGGACTCCATGCTAAGTGACGTTTATCAATACGTAACTAAAAAATAAGTTCAATATGTCACATTATCCTCGATAAAAAATTAATAACAAGTTTGATCCGTCGTCCCACGATTGTTTGATTCGAACATGTATATAGTACTTGATGCTTTGAAAGCATGGAACATATGCAGTTTATTTTTAAAATTAATTGCTCTATGTGGATATGATTTTGATTTATTATTCTTTTTTTGTAACTTTTTGTTCTTAAGTAATCTCTTTTTTTTTTTTTTTTTAACTCTTGCCTGAACATATACATATTCATAGATGCATATATATAAGTACATGTATATGTATATATACACACACTCAAGTAAGGTCACGCATGCGTGCCTTGAAAAGCTTCCAAGTTCCAAAAGTAGGAACAACTGCTAAGTTTGATTTTGGTATGTTAGGATTCGGCCCTTGATTAAATTATACTTTGAACATAAAGATTAGTAATTACTTGATCAAACAAGAAATATATGGTCAACTTGAATTTAAAAGCACGCATATCTTAATTTTATCTCAAATTGGATATTAAAAAAAAAGGCGCAGATAAATAATTTATATAAGCAAACTCGTCTACTATATTTGTCATTATTGAATTGATTTCCACATGAATTAGGGAGATCTGGCAAGAAAAAGAAACATCCTTTTAGGCCAGAGTAACTTCTCGACAGAAACAAAACAAAGAAAAACAAATACAAATACAAATAAATGTACTACGATTGCTAGTTCGTTGATATGGAATCACGTTACTCAATTATCTTGTAGCTAAAATTAGGCCGCTTAACTCAACTAGATTAAAAAGTGAAAAGGTAATAGAGGTGAAGATAATAGGAATATAATCATTACTACATATAGACACGACAGAATCAAGCCAAGTACCGGTGACAGCGCGCGGAGGCTTAATTAGTCAAAGTATTTATAGTACTTTTTTTTTTCCCCTCACAAAAGAATATTTATAGTGTACTTATTATTGTCGTAATTAATTAGGAAATAATAATTAGCTTGTAGCTATGAAAGTCAATATGATTAAGACGAGTTAATACACATCAAAAGACTTTAAAAAAAAAACGACAAGTTTTATCGTTGAAGTATTTAAGGGAATATTAAAGAAGGATCCAACCAACAAACTCCCACTCAAAATCCACCCAACCCCCTTTCTTATGGATTTGTCTTCCGTGTCTTTCTATTCAGGTCGATTTTTTTTTTTTTTTTTTTGTTTAATACTCTTCAAATAATATCCTATCACGTTTTAAAAAATGAGTTAATATATAAAAATATTGCATATCCACATTGATAGTTGAAATATTTTAATAAATATAAAGTAAAATTACTAATAGACCACGAAAGGGTAGAGAAACTAAGGAATACATAAACCAAGTTCCTTTCTCATGATGCCAGCCTTAGAAAAGGAAATGTATGTCAAAAGACTTGTACAGTTTTTTGCCACAAATACATTTGAAAAGCTAAACACGTTTAGAAAAGGCATCCTCATTTAAAACAATAGACTAATTACAATTTTAGAAACGTGGACATTCAAACTGGTAGGTGAAAATTAAGCTCTCTAGCTAGCTATAAAAAGGATGTAATATCGGAATGAGTTTTCACAACAAAAATATTTCAAGTCCTTCTTAACTATGCAAATTTTCCCTAGTAATATGACCCCAAAAGCTAGCTTATTAAGAGGAGAAGGTACTCGATCTACATACAGACACAACTTAACATCCAAATAACATAGCCTCCAAAATTTGACCCTTAAATCATATCAAATGAATTTGGGTAAAACTCATCCCAAAAGTTAGTAAAAAAAAAAGGGTGTCTAATCTACATATAAATACAATGATAATTTAATAACTTAGTGGTATTGGACAATTTCACAGTCTAATTACGTACAAAATTGTTAGGTTTCCTTAATAGTAGGAAGCGTTTTAACCTAACTAGAATGCTTGGCATAACTTTATAATAATTGCTACATTTACGAATGAAATAGAGCTTTTAGAATTCGTCTATCTAATTAATATATAATAAGTCATGGACTCAGGGGCATACCTTTATTTCACTAGCACTAGAGTACTTAGAGCTAATTAATAAGAAGAGTACCATAATTTTTATAGTACCGGAGTAATTAGAGCTGACTAAATTGCTATTTAATTTTTCCTAGAACTTATATTTGAGATCACAGCCATTGAAGCCTAGACCCTTATCAACTTAAGCTCGGGAAAAGAAAATGAGAGGGAAAAAAATTTAAGCGATGAAAATGAAAAAGAGGTATTTCGTTTGATATGAATGATCTACTTTAAGCCTTTCATATTAAGAGACATATATATATATATATATATATATATATAAATGGAGAGGTATTCTGTTTGGTGTGAAGTATCTCCTTTTATCCTTTCATATTAAGAGAGTTCTTTTTTTTCCAATAAAAATAAATAAATGGAGAAGACGAGTAAAATCCTCGACTCAAATTCAATAAAAGGATTTTAAAAAAATTAAAATAAAAATTCAGAAAGGTTTTTTTTTTTTTTTTATTTGTGGGGTTGTATTCAATGTTTTTGTTAACTGGGAATCCGTTGTTTGAATTAATTAATGTGAAGTAATATTTGTTTCTTTTTATCTTTTCAAATATAATTTATCACAACCGAAAACTGTCCTCGAATCTTCTTCGACATGGAATAATGCGGAACTTGGCCCAATTCATTATTAATCAGGATCACAACCCCAATAAAATCCATACTCTCTAACAGGTACATCTATGTCAAAAACAGAGGGGGACAGTGGTGTAGGGACGACAAGTGTCAAGGGAAAGAGGGTATAAGAGTGTAGGGATGGGAATCGTCAAAAAAGGACGTAAGAGCGCGGGGGCGGATTTAGCAATGTAATTACGTTCATATACTAGGAAACCAGAGAATATTCATTAATTGGGACCAGTTTGAATGGACCATGTAAATACAAGTTACAATTATAAAACTGACAAGCACCATCTAAACCGACCGAAAATAACTGAGAATTAAGATTAGTAACCGATCGGTCGGTTTCCGTCTTCATCAATTGGTGCTCGGCTTTCCCTTTTTGATAAGCCGAAGGCGTCGGTCGATTACCAAACCTGCGAAAATCATCAGTCACCAAGAGGTGATCAACCCTAGCTAGTCTATCTAATTATAATATATAAGAAGTTATGGGCATACCATAATTTTACTAGCACTAGAGTGATTAATAAGAAGTAACGGGCGTACCATATATAGTTTTTCTAGTACTAGATTACTTCGAGGTTACTAATTGCTATTTAATTTTTCCTATAATTTATTATATCACAGCTATTGAAGGCTAGGAGCCTAGAACCTTATATATCAACTAAAGCTTGGGAAAGAAAATAAGAAGAAAAAAAATTAAGAATGGAAAAAAAAAAAAAAAAAAGAGGCCTTCCGTCTGGTGTGAATTATCTCCTTTAATGGATTCTTAATAATTAGATATATATAAATTTTTTTAAATATAAATGGAGAGGTGTTCCGTTTGGTATGAATTATCTCTTTTAATCCATTCATATTAAGAGAGTTGTTTTGATACATGTATATAGATACATATATAAATCCTCCACTCACCTTTGTTAAAAAGATAGAATAAAAACAAAAATTAAAATTAAGAAAGCTCTTTTTTTTTTTTAAGATTTCTTCAATATGATCTTATATAAGTTAAAAGATCAGATAATTAGCATCAAAAAACTTAATACATCCTAATTGAATTGGTACCTAGTAACAACCTCATTCCGTACCAAAATCCCCTACTCAATTTTGTTCACAAAAAAAAAAAAAGAAAAAGAAAAAAAGAAAGAACTCTGAAAGTTTAATATTACTTTCCCCTCAATATATTGAGAAATTAAAATTAAAATTTTTTAAAAGATTTGAAATCGCTCCTCTAATATATTCGTTTATTTCTTTCCTCCTACCAAACAGCGCACATTGGTCCCGATCATCCTCCCCTTAGTCCCGTATTCCTCTTTTCATTTTTTTTTTTCCTCCTACCAACCAATTAGCTCTAAATGATACTGATCGTGGAATTTCGTGGAATATCACTCATCGGCCTTTGAATATTCATCCACACATTGAATATAGCTGAAAACTCTAAGGGGGGCTTATACACAAAAAGACCTAAATATGTATACATTTACATATATACATATATATAGATATATCATCTGCACAAATACTTGCAAGTGCCTACTAGCCAAAATCAATTATGGCTTCACAATTGATCAAAAACCCAAGTCTCTTCTTTATGTTCATCTTCTCCATGATCTCCTTCTCCGCAATTTCCTACCAACAGATCCATCCATTTGACCCTTTGAACCCTGTTGAGTTCATCCTCATCAAAACCATACTTCACATTGCATATTCCACCTCAAACCACAACCTAGCTTTCCACTACATAGGCCTAGACGAGCTAGACAGAGCACCATCCTCTCATGGCAACAAAACCCCGCCGCCAACGTTTCGCCATCGCCACCGCCACCGCCACCGCCGCCACAAAGAGCCCTCGTCCATGCCCCTCTCGACAAACAAACCCTCGAGATCGTAGTCGATTTGTCGAACCGTTCTATAGCCTTCAACCGAGTTTACCATGGATTTGGCTACCCTATGTTCACCCTTGACGAGGAAACTGTCGCAAGCTTTTTGCCATTGTCGTATGGACCTTTTATTGAATCCGTTAGAGAGAGAGGGCTTAACATGTCCCAAGTTGTGTGTGTTGCCTTTACAGCTGGGTGGTTTGGTGAGAAGGTTAGTGAGCGAGTTGTGAAAGTTCAGTGCTTTTACGAAAATGGAACCAGCAACGTGTTCTTAAGACCCTTGCATGGAATAACAATTGTGGTTAATCTTGACGACATGAAGATAGTTCAATACTTTGACCAGATTAGGGTTCCGGTGCCGAAAGCAGAGCGAACTGAGTACCGGCTGTCGGAGCTGAAGCCGCCTTTCGGGCCACGCCTGAACGGTGTAGGTGTGGCGTCGCCGAGCGGACCAGGCTTCAAGATGGACGGACGTAAAATCAGGTTATAATTAGAGTTTAACCTTGCATCTGGGCATCAAGTTTAGATCAAAAGTTTCAACTTAGTTTTTATATTTTTCTGAAAAATCAATAAAAATTTTAACTAATTTTAAAAATAAACCAACTTCATCCTAAAAATTCCATTTTAATTGGTGCACCAAGAGTTCACTTAATTTTTATTTTAATTTCTTTTCATCGTGATCAGCAATAATTTAGAGAATTATGAGTGATTTTGAAATTTCAATAAGTATACAAATGCTACTAAAGACTTATTTCAATAAGCAGTGGAAATAACACAGCACAAAATCTTTCTTGTCGTTTGTCATATTGATCGTCGTACTCACGTTCACCATTTTGTTCGTCGTTTGTATTTTTCATCACGGCACATCTTTCTCGTGGTTTGCCTTTCCTTTTTTCTTTTTTTTTTTTTTTCTTTTAAGTTCTTCCTCAGTTAAATCTCTCTCTTTTTCCCCCAATTTTCCAATTCTAACTTTTCCTTCATAGTACTAAAATATCATTCTAAATTTATTGACATTTGAATTTCGAAGTTTATTTGTGGTCTAGCTTTTCCTTGTCGTTTGCCTTTTTTACACATCATTCATTAACTCACCAAATTTTATGTCTTATCCCGTGACAATTCCATCAATATAATTTTAGCTTCAAGCTGTATGAGACACATCGTTACAAGATCCAAAATTCAGGGAGAAAATTAAAAATTTTTCTTAAAGATTATAATAATGACATGAGGGTAAAATAATTTAAGCACCGAAAAAAAAAAGTTAAGAGATCATCTATGACAAATGTTCTAATATAATTATATATACGTGATTTTCTTTAAGTTTAGGTTGGGCTAACAGGAACACTTTCAACAAGGGCAGTTCCATACTCTCACATAGATCAAATAAAGGAGGATGTTTATGGTTCATTGGCAGCAGAAAATACCAGTGGAACTCACCATGACCATTTCTTGAACTATTATCTTGATCTCTTGATATGGATGGTGAAGCCAACTCCTTTTTGAAGAACAATTTGGTTACAAAAAGAGTGAGGGACAAAAAATCTCCGAGGAAGAGTCATTGGACTGTTGTAAAAAAGACTGCTAGAACAGACTTAGAAGCAGGAGTTGATCACAGGGCCGGTTTCGGATCATCCGAGTACGTTGTGATAAATCCCAATAAGAAAACCAAAGTCGGAAATAATATCGGTTATCGCCTAATTCCCATGTTAGCTACACGTGCCCTTCTATCTGATGATGATTACCCGCAAATCCGGGCTGCCTTTACAAAACATAACATGTGGGTTACGCCTTATAACAAGTCTGAGAAATGGGCAGGTGGAACATTTGTTGATCAGAGCCGAGGACATGATAATTTAGCCGTTTGGACCGCCAAGTAAAGTGTATGTACTCGTTTTCTTTACCAAAAATTGTTATTTAATATTTGTTTTGATGTGATTTTGATCAGATTTAATGTTTAGAATAGCACATTGTTGATAAAGATATTTTATGATAAAAAGCTTTAAAAAGGACTTTATTATGGAAGTCACAAAAACCTAGCCAAGCTTAATTTGTGCTAATAATGTGCAGCTTGATAGATTTTTATACGTTGCGCAGAATAGGAAGATTGAGAATATATAATTAAGGACATAGTGCTGTGGTACACCCTCGGATTTCATCATGTGCCTAGCCAGGAAGATTTCCCGATGATGCTGACCCTGAGTAGCGGATTTGAGCTCCGGCCGACCAGTTTCTTCGAGAGAAATCCAGTGCTGAAAGTAATACGTCCTCAACATGTGAACTGGCCTAACTGCACCAACCATCACTAGTTGTGATATGAAGTAACTTAATTAACATATATATATCTATATATATGTACTCTTTGCACTATATATGCTAATAAAGCTTATAGTTGTGATGTCCTCTTTAACATTATTTATACTGATGAATTATGAATTATAATATGCTGACACTAGACGATGACAATATCTGGAGAAGGCAAAGGAAAAGAATTAAGAATATAAACATTTGTACATATGTTTTTATCCATGTAAGCTTTGCCAGAGAACTAAAGTTTAAGAATATATATATATATAATATTTTGAGAGTACACTACAAGAATATATACACACACACATATATATATACATCCTATATATATATATATATTAATTTGATTTTGTCCACTTGTTGATGATCACTAATTTGAGTTGTACAACAAAATAGCTGGTTTCAACAAAACAATTATGAAGCGTCTAAGCTACTATATATATTGAGTAACGACACGTGTCTGACTCTATTTTTGAATATTTACATTACCCTCAAAATTTTTCTTAAATTTCATTTATACCCTCACTTTATAAAATTGAAAAAAAAAATGTAATTTTTCTACTATTTAATAGTTTTTTTTTTCTCCTACTTAGTAGTTGAAATATGTAATTACATCACTTACCAAAAATTTCTGACTTCAATACTAATACCAGTTAAATTGTTACATCTAAACTTTATTTATAGATTAGTTTTTTGGTATACATAAGTATTCACACACGTATTTTTTATTAGACAGATTGACGATAAAAATAATTAATCAAATAAACTCATAAATAAATTATATTAAATTATAATTTTTAAATAATTATTGATTAATAAATAACTAGTGAGCACTTACATAATACTCATTTCTGTACCCTTCTTTTCCTCTCTCTCTCTATATATATTAACTCTTTCATTAACCCGTCAAAGATCGATTTTTGACTTGCAATTATAGATGCGTGTCAAATTTTACTAGCAGCAAGTCGAGGAGTTGGAAGTCAAACTTGCTTGTTCAAGTCAAAAACTTTATGCTATTTATGTAGCCTTGGTTTTTGACAGTTTCCTAACGTTTGATTTATAAATTTAAACAGGGTTTCGATTCAAATTTTATCTTATATTTTGGATGACATATCTAATTTTTAAAATTAAAATTTTTTTATAAATAATTATTTTTTAAAATTTTTTTTATTATTTTTTATTTTAAAAAAGAAAAATTATCTCATTTTTAAGTTTATTTTATTCAATATCATTTTAGAAAAAGTAAATGATCTTTTTAAAATTTTCTCACAATATAATATTTCTAACATTATTTTTCTCATTTCGAAAAGCTTTTTGTTTTCAAAAAGAAAATTTTTTATTTATCCAAACACTACATTTTTTTAAATAAAAAGACTTTCTTATTTAAAATAAGAAATTTTTCCTTTTCGAAAACAGATGCATAATCCAAGCGGAGCCTTAGGCTATGTGTGGTAGGAGGGATGCAGAGACTTGGAGGGATGGCAAATATAAAGGATGCAGAGACTTGGAGGGATGGCAAATATAAAGGATAGAGAAGGTTGTGAAAATCCTTTGTATTATTTAATAGGAGGGATAGAGAATTATAAAGATAGATAATAGTAATAAATCTAATTATTTTATTGTCATTTTATAAAATATTTTATTAATTCAAAACAGATATTCGTATAACAGTTTTTTCAAACTAAAAAGTAGAGGGAGAGCCTATATCCTTCTACTAATGAAAGAATGCAATGGTAAACCGGGAGGGAGACTCTCTCCCTCTATCTCTCCTCTCCCTCAGTTCTACTCTCCAACCAAATGATAGAATGAAACTCTCCTTCCACCTCTCTCCTTCCCTCCATCTCTCGCTCCAAACAAACACACTATTCGAATTCCGTAAGGGAAAATATTGTATACACGTTTAAATTGTAATTTGATCTCAGCAAACAAACGGTTGTATAATTTTTATTTTTAGGAGCAAAGATGATAAGTTTATGCAGGAATAATATTCACGGATTTGAATTGTAAAAGCAGAAAGGAAAATTCCATATCATCCAAGAAAAGGATGTCGTAAGAAGCACATCTTTATCTTTATCTTTTGTCTTTTGTACTCTTTTGTCTTCTTGTCTCTTTTTTTAATATATATTTATATTCTTCTTATTTTTGCTCAGACGTACACTTAACTTGAATTGTGAAGAAATTTAATGCTTCATTTAATTTACAGTTTGATCCAGAATTTAAATCTTTTGTTACAAAGTTATTTCTTTTCTGAAAATTTAAAAAGATGCTTATTTCACCTATTTTTGACATTTTGATGTCGTGATTCAAATGGATAATTTAAATAATAACTGTCATTTGACAAAACCAAAAGAGGTTTTACATTGGATGGTTATAAAATTTGGATACATTTACTAGAGTACCATCAGTGACGATTCAAATTTTCTAACATAAATGACAATGAGATATGTGAATAAATGATATTTTTATGTAATTTATTAAATAAGTGAACGAAGGTTTGTTAATTTTAAAAAATTGTCATTTATTTTAAAGGATCAATACATGTATATTTTTACTAGTTAATTATTGATTAATTGGATGGATCAATCAATATTTTAATGATCATATATCATTTTCTTAAATAAATAAACTTTGGTCATTTATTTAAAAAAATGTTTAAAACACCTACTAAATTTTTCTAATGAATATTTTAACATCTATCGAAACACATATTTAAACATTTTTTTTTTGGTTCAGAGTGCGAATATGCAAATGCTAATTCAAAATGCAATTCAAATATTTCTATCCAATTTGCAACCACACGAATATAAAAAAGCATTAAATTTCGTTCAAACCTTATGTTCAAATATATAAACCAAACAGATTCTAAGCATTCTTGAATAAATTATATGATACAAAGGGGGAAAGAAACAAAAATATCAATTTGAAAGAATTTAATTTAGTTTTACAAGTTAGGAACTCTATAGATACGTTTAAGTAACATCAAGGGGTTTAGATCAGTGTCGAGAGAGCAAAGGGTTGCTCTCGAAGAAATTAGCCGGCCGGAGCTCAAAGCCGCCGTGAACGGAGGGCATCGCTGGGAAATCTTCTTGGTAAGGAACGTGATGGAATCCCACTGTATACCATAATACAATGTCTTTGTTTTCAATATCTCTATTCCTGCACGTGCATTTGAAATTGAAAATGTCAGCTTTTTGACCATTTAAACTTCCATTTTCACACGACATAATAGAGTATAGTATATCAAGCGTAAATGTCACAATCATATTGTTTCTACATCATATCAAAATCAAACAATGCGTAAACATTAAACATTAAATTGCCGATGATTTAAGTAAAAAATTGTTGAATTCTTTTGGTCAAAAAAGGTTATCTTATTAAATCTCCTATTTGTTGGTTTTTGATAGCTATGTAGATAGATAAATATTAATTGCTAGATCTCATATTTACTAAGCTTAATACTAGAGTTATTAAAATGGTTGATAAATCTAATATTTATCAAGACAATTCTTTTTTTTTTTTTGTACCATTTACTTTTAAAAAAATAACAAAAAAATGGGAAAGAAAATGGGCTTAATAGGATGAGTTCTCAAAATTTTAAATATACTTCATAAATTATTATTAAAAAATCACAGCAAATAGGTCATTTTGAAAAATAATTATGATAAATAGCTTATTTCAAACTATTCTAGACAATTTCCAAAAAAAAAAAAAAAAGTTTAGATAAATATCATATCATGGTAAATAATTAAATTACGAAAATATTTCTGAGGTAATTGGCTGTAAATAACATTTACCTCCCACTCCAAACGGCTAAGCCATCATCACCGCGGCTCCGATCGCTGTAGAAGCCGCCAGCCCACCTCTCTGACTTGTTATAGGCGGTCACCCACACTTGATACTTGGTATAAGCGGCTCGAATCTGCGGGAAATCATCATCAGTCAAAAGGGAAGTAACCGGCTGCCCACTAATCAGCCGGTAGCCCACGAGATTTCCAAGCCTCGTCCTTTTATTCGGATTGACAACCAACAGCTCGGCTGGCTCCAAGCCAATAAGCCGGATCCTGGCGTCATCTTCGGTTTTGGCGGTTTCTGTAACGACCCTCCAGTAACTCTTCCTTGGGGATGCCGCGTTAGGAGCCGCGACTCTTGTCGTTTGTAGTTTGGCTTTGAGAAAGGAGTTGTCGTTTCCGTCGACGTCGAGGTCTAGATAGTACGTGAGATAGTGGTCGTGGTTAACGGCCACGGTGTTCTCCGATACTAATGTTCCGAACACATTTTCGGTTATTTGGTCGTTTTTTGTGTATGGCGTGGCCTTCATTTCTAGAATACCTGTCAAGTCAACCTGTCACAAAACACAAAAATTGGTATAACTTCAAACCCAAATTCATAATTAAAGGGGGGAAATAAAAAAATAAAAAAAATAAAAACTCTCTATTGTCCTTTTTTGAGGGAAAAAAAACTTTTCATTATATCTACGTTTAGAAATTTTAATATATAGTAAGACTCCAATTCAGATTTAGTAGAAGCGAGCGAAGACATGTAGTTTTGTCCAAATTTCCACAATCGTTTTGGGAGAAAATCCAATATATAATCACCTAAGTAAATCTTCTAAACCTTTTTTGACCCTGTTAAAAATGTTTTAGATTTGCATTCCATTTTGTGTATTTGCATTCCTTTTTTTTTTTTTTTCGGGTTCTTGTTTTTGTTTTTTAGTGGCTGGAAAACAGCTCTCTTTAACTAAGCAGAGCTCAAATATATATATATATATATATATATATATATTCAACTTGTATATACAAATTAGGTCCACCAATTTGAGTCAAATTGTTAAATAGAACCTTTGGAATCTCACGTTAAAATCAACCAATAGAGAAAATAAATAAATAAATAAGTAAAGAATAAAGAATATATCTTACCCCAACTTTGATAGTGCCGCTTTGCTTGAATTCCCAATCAAGAACATAATCATAATTTCCCACCGTAGCCACCATTCTGACCACCAAACTTGACTCCGGCTGCCCACTTCTCACCTTTTAACACAAACCGTATTCTATTGGAGTTTTCCGAGCGAAAAAAAAAATATATATATATATATATATATATTTAATTTGACTTCAAGACAAAAATATGATAATTCTTTAGTAAGTAAAACATATATATACATATATATATATATATCGGTTGGATATTATATATACATAATTTAACATGATGTTTATCAGATTTAACCTTATCGATAAAAAAAGCTATCCTCAAAATCACATTAAAAAAAACAAAAATTAAATAAATTGACAGTTTTTAAATATTTATTTACATATAAATGATTAAAAAAATTTATTTAACAAAATAACACGATCATAATTAATCAATAAAAATTATATATTAATATTGATTGATTATCATACTAGTTAATAATTAATTAATCATTAAAAAAAAAAAAAAAAAAAAAGAAATGGTTGTTTTTCTAATTCTACAAAATTTGTCATTTATTAAAGAAAAAAAAAGGAGGAGGAGGAGGAGACTTACCACTTTCCCTGGAATGTTAATCTCAGTATGTCTCATTGCAATGTCACCAGAATGCCTTTCAAAGATGCAAATAGCTCTTTCTACTTTCTGCGGCAGCCCATCTGGACCAGCCATAAATCCATCTAAATACTCTGCGTTTTCTGGGCAGTCAATCAGCGGCTGAAGCGTTTCAGCTACTCTTCCAAACCCAAATTCTCCAATATCCATGAAAGTCCTATAATACCATTCCTTTGTTGTGTCCATGTACGGCACAAAAGTCTCCGAAACGTGCCCTCTGTACATCACAAGCCTGAATTTCCCCTTCTGGGCATCGAAAACCGATGCCGTCGATATAACAACACCGGCTCTGGCGCTGAACGCGACGTGAAACTCCCAGTTTTCCCAAGTAACCGTGTGGCCGTTTACTGCATACCTAGTGTTTGATGAATTGCCTAAGAGAGAACTTGATTCCCTTTTGCGATTCGGAAGTCCGTGCCTTCGGCTTTAGGCAGTGGGGCTATGAATCTGTCTGTGTATGTCGTGATCTTCATGGCGTCGACGTCGACCAGCACGGTTATTCCCTCGATAGGCCTCGAAAACACGTTGAAGCTTCCGCCTCTGTAGAGGCATGTGACTTTGAGAGCTCTTTTGGTGATGTGTTCCCCGTACCATCCGACCGTGAATGGGACACAAGAAACTTCGGAAATATTCAAACCCCTACGTGAAATGGACTCTCGGAATTTTGGATAAGTCAGAGGCAGTTTGCTAGCCCGGACAAGCTCGGTGTAGGTGAGAGGAGGGAAACCGTGACCGGTATAGATCTGGTCCGATGCTATAGAGCTCGTGGCTAAGTCCACAACGAGCACGTGTGTTTGTCCGCCAGCTCTCGCCACCACTTTCGCTTGGCGAGGAGGAACGGGGTCTTGTTTACCCCTATTTGAGGATAGCCATTTGAGGACATCTTGCTTTTCGGGCTCTTCAACGTCGACATAGTTAAAAGTCAGGTTAGGAAGAGAACCGAGGCGAGACTTTTGAACTATGTCTCGTATTTGGGTAACCTCAGCCGGGGTAAGAGGGTCTAGAGGGTGGTTTGTGCTAGAAGCGATGAAGCAGCATTGCAAGATCAAAACTAGAGCTAGAAATACACTTGTCATGGATATGCTGTTCTTTTCCCTTTGAAAAGAATTATGTGGTAGGAAGCTATGTGGTTCAAAGGGACAACTAACTGCTTTACATATATATATGTATATATCTATATATATATATATATATTATATGGTGAGGAACACTTTAAATAAGTTGCAGAGTCTCCTCCGGAAAGGTAGACCTACATTTCTTAATGGATAGTTTAAAGGCTTGTCTTTGCTTTGATGGTCCAGTGCACATTTCCGTAGGCTTTATTTGCAAGACTTGGCCAATTCTTTTTTAAAAGTCCTTTTCTTGAATTGAAAGAAAGGTTTATTTATTTATTATTATTATTTTTTTTATTTTTCTTTGCTTTGCTTTGACATTGGAGTGAATTTATTAACTTCGACAAGTATACAAATATTATTTTATTGTAAATTCTGCCCTCATACACAAGTCATTCCCCTAAAATGATTGGAAAAAATCAACACTACAGTTTAACAACCCCCCATGTGCAACATCCGAACCATATGTTATAATAATTAGCCTAAAATAAAATAAAATCAAATCAAAGAGAAAATTGTATTCCAACCTGGCAGCTGTACTATAAACTTCATTGCTGTAGATCTGGAAGAGAAAAGTAAATTCTGTATGGGCAGCTTAAGTAAGGGCTGTTCTTTCATGCTTTTCTAGAGAGATTCAACTTACCCACGTGGTGGGAAAAGTAAAACATCACATTATTGTGACTTAAAATCAGATAAAATTTTCAAAAGCTGCATTTTGGACTAAAGGTTGTTATCCCATTTATGATCATAGTAGACTCTAATATGACACTGAGAGAATATGTAAAGATATCATTTATCTTTTTTTTTTTTCCCTTTTAAAAAAGGGGACAAAAATTAGAATTCTTAATCCGTATTATTTTTAAGTTAATATGTTCTTCAAGCAAAACCTACCGATTTATATCACATTTATTTCGGAGCAATTTGGCCACTTGACAACTTGGGGTGCCTTAACTTTGAGCACCGGATTTCGCTCGAAGAAATTTGTTGGCCGCAGCTCAGTGTCGGCATCAGGGGAAAATCCTCTTGGTAAGGAACATGGCGAAAACCCAATGTGTACCGTGTACACCTACTGTGTTTTCTGCCAAAAGCGCCCCAAAAACTTCCTTTTGAATTTGGTCCTTGTGAGTGCACTCTGTTGCTTTTACTCCTGGTAGCCCGGTTACGCCAACCTGTAATATTCAAGGACAGTCTTATCAAGAAAAAGCTCTAAATTATTGTACTTCAAAATTATCCTTACGGTTAGTTGGGTGTTTTTATGCTTTCAACTGAAGTTTTATTACTTTTACCCGAAAGTCAGAATAAAATGAGAAATCAGAGAAGTAGAAACAGAGTAAACTAGTGTTAAAAATATAATTTAACGATAATTTTATATTTAATTTTATTAAAAGTTATAGAGTTTAACTTACCATATTTCTAAGGTTAAAAAAAAAACAATTATAAAAATACATTGATATAAATATATGTGTGCAAACAATTTTTGTACACTTTTTTAAAGCAAAGCTATTGGACTTCCTAGAGTCTGGGGGCTCCCATCTGACAAAGGTGAGCCCCACGCGAACAGATGGAGCCCACTTTAATTTCACGCGAGTCCCAAGCTACGGAGACCCCATCAATATTTTTGCTCATGCCAAGCCCCCATTACTTGCATCGAGTTTACGTAAAAGGACTTTTGAGATCTCCAAAATCAACGCCAAATCTTCCTTACCTTAGCTAGAATTGACCCACTTTGCTTCAATTCCCAATCGACAAAATAGTCGGAGTTGAGCACTGTTGCTACAAGTCTAACCACGAGGCTCTCCTCTGGCCTAACCTCTGTGATCTACAAAAAATAATAATAAATAAATAAATAAATAAATAACTCAACTAACAAACAACGTTTACCAACTAGACTTTCAAAAGGTCATCTACCAGTTGTTTGTGGATCTGATTCTCTGTGTGACGCCACATGATATCTCCGGCATTATCGCTCAAAGATGCAGAAAGTGTTGGGCATTTTGACCGGCCTCCCATCTTGTGCAGCAACATACACACATCCATGAAAACTGCATTTTCTGGACAGTCTCTGAGTGGCAATGCACTTAGGCCAAAGCCGTTTTCTCCGACATCTAAGAAAGTCCTATAGTACCATTCCTCGTCTAGATCCATTAAGGATATTACTGGACCTGCTCGCATATCGATACTTAAAATGGAAATTCCAGTTTGTCCACCTGATGACCAAATGTATAAGATCTTATATTTCATAGTTTGATCCAACTGCAACATGTCTAGAAACCTGAAAGTTCCACAAACTAAGCTAAAACAAACGGGAATTTCCAAAGTATGACTCGCTGGCTGCAAATTTTTAAAGCGGACTGTTAAAAAATTAATCTAACAGTTAAGAAATTGTTCCAACTGTAAAAGTACGCAAAACATTAAACAGAGAAATCAAGTGTGTTTGATAGAATACGGCATCCGGTGAGAGGCTCTTTCTTTAGTTTTACAAACATCCCTAAACTTTTTAAGTATCAAAAAAAACATTCGTAAACTTTGTTCTCTCTACAAAGTTGGCCCGTAAACTTGATTTTTGTAACATTTGGTCCATGAACTTTCCTCTCAGTACGGAAAGTGTCGCATGTTATGTGCACATGTTGTTGCACATATGGACAGTCCCATAAATTAAACTTGCGAACTATATAGATAGAATAAGTGCTATAAACAATTATTATCAATGGAAATAAAATTACTAGGGGAAAAAACAGAAAGCAGCTGTTGATGGTCAAAATTTTATTCCATAAGAATTTTCTCGCACTAAGAGAGTGGCTAAAAGATTCAATCTGCCATACATGGAGGATTTTGATCAATTTTTAGCGAGAAAATAAGTTTATATTAGGGATGTATTAAGAATTTAACTCTTTAGATTCCTACAGCACGCACACGCAGAAAAGGCAGTCTTTCAGTTCATTGGTCTTGTCTTTCTTAAGGGATAATTAAAAAAAAAAACCAAAAAAAAAAAAAATCACATGCAGAAGCAAGTGAAATTTTACCGCAATCAATGATGGCATTTAAGCGCTTTCATAATAATAATAATAATAATAATGAAATTTAAGCTAACTAGTGATAGCCTAATTGGTTAAGATGGAGTAAAAATAGCTAATAACATATATGCATAATGAATTTTCTTTTATAAAAAAAAACAATGAGTCTTTTTTTCTTTCCATTTTTTATCCTTTTCAACGTGTTTGGTAGATTTTATTGCACTTTATTTTATTTTACTTAAGTAGATTGTTTGGTAACATCATTGTATTGTTAAAAGATAACAAGCCCAATACGTATATATATAACAAGCCCAATAAAACTTGTTTAAACAAAATTTGTATAAAAAATCATGAATATATATGTTTAATAATTATATAGCATACCTAACCGAATGTGATCCCTCAATTCTAAAGCTCGGCCCCTCCGGTTGCACCACCGTAATGCGGTTCAAACCTGGTTCATGGATGTCGGAAGAGGATTCTCAGTAGTCGGTACTGTCGGCTTTCGGAATCGGAACCGTTAACCCGTCCACAAAACCGATGATCTTCCATCTCATCAAGATCAACGGTAACCGTGACACCCTCAACGGGCCTGATGCAAAAGTTCACCGGCCCATCCAAGTAAAACGCCATAACTCTCACCATTCTCTTGACTTTCCTCTCCTCTTCTCCGAATTAACCCACCGTAAAACTCCCGCAAACGACCTCCTCAACCTTCAGCCCCCTCCTCCTCATGCCCGCCACAAACGGCGGGTACTTAGATGACATGTCGTTCGCCGCCTCTTGCTCTTCGGAGGTCAGCATTGGATAGCCATGCCCGTCGTGTGCTCTATCCGATACGACGGCATGTGTCGACAAGTCGACGATGATTTCACGGGTGGTTCGGTCGGTTCGGGTTATGACGAAGGCTCGGCGTGGCGGGTTTGGGAATTAACCAAGTACTTGAAATGACAAATATTTTAAACAAGATGCTGCTAGTTAAGAATTTACAGAGCAGTCTTGTTAGAATTTTAATATTAAATTAACCAGCCAAATCACGAATGTAACTTTAACCAACGAAGAACCGTATAGTTAAATTAGGCTATGGTGGGGTGATTGTTTAGGTTTCAAAAAAAAAAAAAAGTTTAAACCATTTAGCATTTTAGTTATAAATCACAAAATCTTGATGTGTATCAATATTTATTAAAAGAGTAGTGCTAGAAATAAAACTCAATCTCAATATTTAAGTACAAACTCACGTGATGGGAAATTGTTATTTTTTTTTAATAAATTTAATTAATTGATCGTGACAATTTTTTAAAGATGCACTAATTATTTATTAATTGATTGCGACAATCTTTTAAAGATATACTAATAAAAGAATGACAACTCATATATCATATAAATTGATACTCAAAACTGTGATTATTATTGATATTTCTACCATTTTTCTTACCAAAATGTCGTCAAGTTTTTCCATAAATTTGTTAAAATGTAAGTGATGATCATGAGATAAATAATGTTGTTCCATACCTAATAGAATGCCCGTCAATCACGAAATTCAGGCCGTCGGGTTGTACAAACGCGATGCCCTTTAACTGCGGCCCAAATGGCAGCTTCTGCTCCGACTCCCTATAGTCGGTCCCATCAACTTCGGAACCGGAATCACTAACTTATCCCGAAACCCGACCACCTCCATCAAGTCAAGGTCAACGGTTATGGTCACCCCCTCTATAGGCCTCATGTATACGTTGCCCGTACCCTCAAATGAGTAGCACACAACCATAATCACCCTCTTGTCCCCACCCCTCCGTCCGTACCATCCGACCCTGAAACTCACACTCGCAACCTACTCCATCCTCAGCCCCCACTTCACCGCCGCCGCCACGAGCGGCGGATACCTCATTACCACATCAGACGCCGCCGTTTGTTCTTCGGAGGTCAGCAATGGGAAGCCATGACCTTTTGTATACTCTATCCAACACAACTGAGTTGATTGATGAGTCGACGACGATCTCGTGGGTGGCTTGGTCGACTCGGGTGATGACAAAAGCGCGGCGGTGAGGTGGTGGGCTCGGGTTTGGGTTGCCGGCGAGCCATGAGAGGACGGTGGGCTTGTCTGGTTCGTCTACCCCTACGTAATGGAAGCTTGAGTTGGGCTCGGAATTTATGACCATGGTTCGGACTTGGTTGATCTCTGATCGGGTTAGGGGGTCTAGTGGGTAAAGTTTGTGCGTTGGAACAAAGCAGATAATTAGGAATATCATTAAGAGAATGAGAAAGGCTACCATGGCTGATGCTGAAGAATACGTTGAAGTATAGCTTGATCGATTGCGAGTACTTATATAATATATATATATATATATATATGTATGTATATACATAACATGCATGTAGTGATCACGAGTGAGCTTACAATACGTCCAACCACCTTGGTTTTTTCTTGTACGTAACAATACTTACCTACTCCTTTGGGCTTCTTGCGTTTTTTTTTTTTTTAACACTCTTTTTTTCCTTTTTCTTTCTTCTTCTTCTTCTTCTTCTTCTTCTTTTCTGTTTTAGCCTCTCATATAATTTTCTAATTCCAAATTTTAAGAGGAATATTTTTTAAAGATTCGTTTATACTCCTAAATTTTATCTAAAATATGTTAGGTCACGTCCCTTTAGAATTTTGTAATTCTAAATTTCATGCAGAATGTTTTACAAAGTTTCATTTATACACTCCCACAATTAGTTGAGTTTAAAAGTTTTTCTTTAATTCAAACCCTTTGAAAAAGTTTAACTCTCAAACGCTATAGGTGAGTCCATGTATAAGACATATTATTAAAATTTTAGGTTCATTTGGCTCTCAGGTCTACACTAAGTTTTTTCGTTTCAGTTTTTATGTTTTTCTGAAAAATCAACAAAAATTATAACTAATTTTTAAAAAGTCACTCAAATTCAATATAAAAGTTCAATTTTAAACCGATTTTCCAAACTCAAGGGGCTTCCTTAGAGAAAATTACCCAGATAACCAACCTTTTTCATCGATTAACCAACATAACATAAATTTTCACTTCTTGACTAACATGACACAAACGTTAGTTTACTTTAGTTTAATTTTGTGTCATATTGAGAAATGATTAAATCTTTGTGTCATATTAGTGAAATAGTATTTAAATTTGAAAAAAAAAATACTTAGAACATCAATGATGTTCAACTTCATACTAATAGAGAAGTGGACCATATTGATGAGTCCCATATTGTGAAACTTACTCTTTATTAGTGAGTGATGTTAAACATCACAAATGTTTCCTAGCATTGTTCTTAAATTTGTATCATTCGGGTATTTTTCCCATGAGTGAATTGAACCAATTGAGTCGGGTTGAACATATGTTCTTATATTAGGTCAGCTTTTTTGGACTTTGTGTTCAGTAGTACACGATTTTTTTTTTTTTAAACTCCCTAAACAAATAAGGAAAAAACAAAGTACGTGTGGTATATCTTTCTTCTTCTTCTTCTTCTTCTTCGTCGTATTCTTTCTTTTTTTGATATAAGTTTTCTTGTTCCGCTGTCTTTGTCTTTGTATCTTTAATTTTCCTTTTCTTTTTTACTTTAAATGCTATATGTGTGCCTGGCTATTGTTTGTAATGGATTGATTGGTATAGAAATTTTTTTGTACTGATTATAGCGAGTCTTTTTCAGTCCTAGAGTGGCAAACAGATTCGACACTTTCATATGGACATATCTTTTCATTTTACTAGGGCTAACAGTTTGTCTGATTCGAAAATTGGATAATTGCCTCCTCATTGAGTAACGTATATTACTGTTTTTATAGCATTTCTTCTTCATGCAGCTTCAGTTGGTGCGTAAATTTTTTTTCCCCCCCTAAAAAAAATTGATGAGTGCTATCCTCACCTTTTTCACTCAGCGTCACTTCTAGAATTTATCACAATTACATGTAAAATAGAAGAGGATCAACTCAAATTTTATTAGAATTACATATATGGGACAGAAATTAAGGGGATTTCTTAATGGTTATTTGTATAATTTATGAGTTACGAATTTCTTGTCATAGATTGATTGGATATTTTTGTCAACCGTAGTGGATTTGTTAAAGAGTCACATTTGCTGATATTTTGTGTATCTTTTTGGGTATCTTCGATTCGTGGAGTTTGATACACATTGTTTCTCCTCGTGTGTTATAATTTGAATATTTGCTAATGAAATCGATTGTGTGTCAATTGGTGATTGTATTGCCTTTCATATTTAAACATAGTTTCATTTACACAAAAAAATAATTATAAATAAAAATAATAAGGAGATCGATTCAAAATTTATTAGATGAAATGAAATATTTGACTCTTGATGGGTAATTTATATCTTTAACATTTTCATAGTCCACTTGTTTGGTTCATTCCAGTTTATTTATTAAAAGAAGAAGAAGAAGATGCCAGCCTCAAAAATGGAACTTTCGTTTACCATTTGAACAAAGCAATTGACTTGAAAATAACCCATTTGAATGTTCATAATTTTCTTGTAAATATAAGAAACACTATTTGTCTTTATTACTTTTACCCTTCAAATGTGAAATAAATTTGTATGTCTTTGAGGAGCTCTTAGTACTCTTCTTGTATATTTTTTTTCAGACTTGTTTATAGATTCATTATTCTTCACGGTTGAAGAAGAAAAATTTTGATCTTTATCTTGAACGAAATACTTTTTTCCTCAAATCTTTAAATCCTCTTATAAGCAAAACCCATTAAAGAAAAAAAAAAAAAAAGGATAAACCAATGAACTCTAGTTAATAGGACAATTATTTATTGAGACTTAAGAGTTTATTCACTTATATTTAGTGGAAATTAGTATTGTTTCCACTTATATAGAACTATTCTTGAGATTTTGATACTTATTCTTGAGTACTTCTTCACTTGTGTCAAGCAATTAAAACATTTTTCAACTCAAAAAAGAGAGAGAAAATCAACCCAAGTTTTATTTTGAAGGAATTTGGGTACAGTTGACATCTTCGGGTTCCTTTACTTTGAGAACTGGATTTCTCTCGAAGAAATTTGTGGGCCGAAGTTCAAAGCCACCACTCAAAGTGGGCATTAGAGGAAAGTCCTCTTGGCAAGGAGCATGGTGAAATCCCAATGTGTACCACACCACAATGTCTTTGTTTTCTATATTCCTATTCCTGCATTAACATAAAATGGATCGAGCAATAATTAGGAAGAGACATAACTTAACGGTAATCTCACACCTGACTGCATCAAAATATGTAGAGTTCGATTCCCCTGATCCTAAATTCAGAAAAACGAAATCATGATTTAAGCTAATTACGTAGTACCTGCTGCTCCAAATAGCTAAGGTGTCATCCCCTCGGCTTTGGTCAACATACAAACCTCCTGCCCATTTTTCAGACTTGTTATATGGTGTAACCCAAACATTGTACTTGGTGAAAGCTCCCCTGATCTGCGGGTAATCATCGTCTGATAAGAGTGGATGCACCACAGATCCAGGGATCAGACGGTAGCCAACGTTGTTGCCCATTTTGGTCCTCTTGTTAGGGTTCACAACTAGCAGCTCGGATGCACCCGAGCCAAGCTTGATCTTTGCCTCGGACTCGGTTTTAGCCGTCTCGCTAACAACCTTCCAATAACTCTTCCTAGGGGAGTCAATTACTCTGGTTGTCTGCAATTTGTTCTTGACAAAGGAGTTTTCTATCCCATCCACATCAAGATCAAGGTGGTATGTAATAAAGTGGTCATGGTTTGAACCTATTGTATTTTCGGATAAAAGTGTACCATAAACTTCCTCTCTTATTTGATCCTTATGAGTATACTTTGTTCCCCTTACTTCCAACACTCCAGTCAATCCAACCTATAAAGATTAGAACAAATCTATTTTATCAAAAATGCATTTTGCATCAGTCGTATATCTATATGTCAACTCACGACTTATATCATAACACAAAAAACATATATTTTTACGTATCAATTTATCAAGTATAATTTTAAAAGAAAATTATAAATAACTATGTCTCATATAAAAAAATTGATTATCATTTCAACATTTACCTTAGCAACAATAGAACCACTTTGCTTGAATTCCCAATCAATAATATAGTCATAGTTGCCCACTGCTGCCACCATTCTAACCACAAGGCTTACCTCTGATCTAACCTCTCTTGTCTGCAAAACCAAGCCAAAATAGAATCATTTCACTACAACAAACATATCAAAATCCCTTTTTTTTTTTTTTGGAGAAGTGAAAGTGACTTAAGATATATATATATATATATATATATATATATATAATTACCACTCTATTTGGTATAAGAGCTTCTGTATGACGCCACATAATATCTCCTCCAGATCGTTCAAAGACACAGAAAATGTTTGACATATTGACGGGTCTCCCATCTTGTCCCACGACAAAAGTGTCCATAAAAACTGCGTTCTTGGGACAGTCACGAAGTGGCTCAAGCGACACAGCGGATAAGCCAACCCCATATTCACCCACATCGAAAAATGTTCGGTAGTACCACTCTTCGGTTAGGTCCATATAGGGCACGAAGAGCTCCGATATGAAAGCTTTGTACAATACTCGGCGCGATTCCTGCTTCTCTACGTCATTAATGGATGCTAATGATATGATTGGACCTACTCTCATGTCGAAACTCAAATGAAAATTCCATGTCGCCCATCTAACAAAATGAGTTGTCAAATTATCTTTTAGTTTAACATGATCTTGCAAGATAGAAATTACTTCTTGCTGCACTGAATATAATTTATAAAAATAAAATTAAAAATAAAAAAAAAAAGACAGAAATCATAATTACATAAGAGTTTTATCAAGATCCGAACTTTAATTAGAATTTTAAAGAAAATTTACAAACCAAATCTCAAATAAAACTTAATCTCTGTTTGGTAAATCACCTTAAACTCAAATTTTTTTATCTCAATTTTTGTCTTTTTCTAAAAAGTTAATAAAAATTATAACTAGTTTTTAAAAAGTTAACCAACTCAAATTTAAAAATTTCAACTCAAACTGTAACACCAAACGGAGTCTTAGTCTATGCAACTATATAATCTATAATCTACAAATGAGTTATATATAATCTATAAATCTATAATCTCTGTGTAAATCTACAATATATAAATCTATAAATTTATTATCTATAAATCTATACGCTCTGTCTATGTGTCAACTGTCACTCACTTTTTTAATATTTTTTTTCTCACTTTCTTTCTTTCTTTTTTTTTTTTTCCTTTTCTTTTTCTCTGCCCCTATTAAATAATTTTTCTCAACCAAAACCATTCTAAAAAATGGGGAAATCTGTGGTAGAGACCAACGGTAAAGCCTTTTTTTAGATCGCTAAGATTTAATCGAACGGCTCAAACATTGATGGTGTACGATATTTATCATACACCTAACCTCACATAATCATTCCCACCTAAAATCTTCTTCGTCGCCGGCGATCTTTCCGTCGCTGGCGACGGACGCCGGTGACCCAACTCCGGCCGGGGGGAGGGGGGTCGTCGGGGGTGGGGGAAGGTCGGGGGTGGGGGCCGACTGGAGGGAGGGGAAGAGAGAGAAGAGAAGAGAGAGAAAGGGGAAGAGAGAGGGGGGTCATCGGGGGGGTGCCGGGGGAGGGTGGCTGCCGGGGGAGGGTGGCGGCCAGGGGTGGGGGGAGGCCGAGGGTGGGGGTCGGCGGGAGGGAGGGGAAGAGAGAGAAAGGGGAAGAGAGAGAAAATGGGGTGCCATCGGCAACGGTCGAGGTCCGGGGCTGGGGGTCGGAGGTGGCCGGAGTTGGGTCGCTGGCGTCGGGGATGAGCCGCAAGCGTCCGTCGCCAGCGACGGAGAAAATTTTAGGTGGGAATGATTATGTGAGGTTAGGTGTATGATAAATATCGTACACGATCAACGTTTGAACCGTTCGATTAAATCTTAACGGTCTAAAAAAAGACTCTACCGGTAGAGACCCTCAGTCTCTGCCACAGCCACACCCCTAAAAAATATATAAAAAATTTGCCGCATCTCAAATATTATTTTTTTCATAATGCATCCCAACTCCTAATTTTTCATAGGCCCTCTCTGTAAATGTCTATCTAATTACTATACATATATAAAGAGGCAAAAACATTTTTCTTTCTCCGTCCGCTTTCATCCACACTCGTTATCTTTTTTTTATCTTTTTTTTTTTTCATAAAGTTAATGCCAGAAAGTCAATTTCATATATATATATATATATATACATGAACATGTACGGCTAGCATTCAAGAAATAACTAAAAAACTTTTGATGCGTTCTAAAATTGATTGAATTTATTTATTAAAACATAAATAAATAACGATAATTTTATATATAATTTCATAAAAATATATATATATATATATAAATTTTAAAATTCACACCTAAGTGAAAATATATATATATATATATATATATTTTGATGATTAGTTGAAAACTCTACAGTCATGCAACATATAATAAATATTTCATACCTTATCCAATTCCCATCAATTGCGAAATTCGGGCCGTCGGGTTGGACCACTGCGATGCCCTTTAACTGCGGCCCGTACGGCGGCTTTTGCTCGGATTCCCTATAATCGGTCCCATCGGCCTTTGGCACCGGGACGACTAACCTATCCCGGAACCCGACAATCACCATTAAATCAAGATCAACGGTCGTGGTCACTCCTTCAATAGGCCTCATGTACACATTGGCCGTACCCTGATAAGTGTAACACATAACCCTGACCACTCTCTTAGTCTTGTCCCCGGTCGTCCAAGGTCCGTACCATCCGACCGTGAAACTCCCGCACGCGACCTCCTCGATCCTCAGCCCCCGCCTCGCCACCGCCGCCGCGAACGGCGGGTATTTCAGTACCAAGTCATTCGCCGCCGTCTGTTCGTCGAAGGTCAGCAATGGGAAGCCGTGGCCGCCGTACACTCTGTCGGATACGACGGCGTTTTTGGACAAGTCAACGACGATCTCGTGGGTGGTTTGGTTGACTCGGGTGATGACCAAGGCGCGGCGAGGTGGGCTTGGGCTTGGGTTTGGGTTTAGGCTGGTGGTCGGCCATGAGAGGATGGTGGGCTTGTCCGGTTCGACCAGGCCCACGTAGTGGAAGCTGGTGTTGGGCTCGGAAGTGGTGACTATGGTCCGGACCCGGTCGACCTCCGACCGGGTTAACGGGTCAAGTGGGTGAAGTTCGTGGGTTGGAATGAAGGAGAGGAAGATGAAGAAGACGATGAAAAGAATCGATTCAGCCATGACAGCTTTCACTGTGATGTTGTTCCTTTCAAAGATATATACATATATATATATATATATATATCATGCAGTGATCACGTGTGAGATGATGCAAAAATGTAGCGTTTGTCCTTTGGTTTGACTCGTAAACGAATCTTTCCTGTTCTCATGTCTTGTTAATAGTTAATTAATACTGATAATTATTGATATTGAACATCACTTTAATCAATTAAATATTAAAAATGCACGATTTGATGTGCTTGCAATAATGCATGTGATTAGTGAAGATTGACCTCTAAAACCAAAAGTAAAGAATTGAAATAATTAAAAATGTGGGACATGTTTTGCAACGTTCTACAAATAATTTTGTCTTGGGTTATGAAAATATAAATGAGAATTGTTTGAAAAATAATGCTGAAATTGTTTATAAAATTATAAATTTAAATCTGATTATGTTTTTAGTGAGATTTATTTGAATATAACAAAAATGGAAATTATATCTAAATATATTTTAAAAAAAATGTGTTTATTAGAAGTCCTAAAAAATAAAAACGAAAAAGAAGAAATCACTTTAAGCCATTTTCTATTTCTTTAACAAAAATCATTATAATATATATATATATATATATATTTGTTTTCGGTTTGTTTTCAAAACATTTGATATACAAACAACTTATCAAACATTTTCACTTTTATGTCTCAAAAGATGAGTTATTCCGTTTCCAAATATTTTGAAAACGATACCAATTCTCTAATTTATTTGTTAATTAAATTTTCTTGTTAAGTTGTCTTTGTGATCAAACTTATCTTTTTACATATAGAGATGTCATAATATCTTTTGGTAGAAGTGTTTTGTACTAATTATTTAAGAGTGTTCGGTTCATGGCTTGCCCCTGTTCCTAAATAGTTTGAATAATAATAATACTAATAAGAGTTCAATTTCAGATTTTTAAAATCTGATCCAAAAAAAAAAAAAAAAAACCGATTCAAACCCCGAATAAACCCCTCTAAAAATTTGGACTTTTAAAACTATCCCCTTATCCCCTATGTTGTTTGGGGAATGAGTGGTTGGAGAACATTCTACGCCATCTTCAATTGCACGAATTTCCATGCAGTATCTCTTACCTTCTGCAATCTCAGACCTACCGGTTAACCATTAAAATAGATAAATAAAATAAAATAAAAAATAAAAAAATATCACACGATCGACAGATACATCATATAATATTTTAAGAGAAGCGATGAATCTATCATAAAAAAATAATACATTCGTGTTTTTAATCTTAGATATAATTTTAATATTAGGTATAGATACATGCAATTAAAGTTAAAAAATTTTTGTGTGATTTGATTTTATTTAAAATTATTAATGTAAATAATATATACTAACAAAAACAATATGTATTATTGATTTTAGTCTTACATATTATTTTAACCTTACATTATATTAACCGATCATTATAATTGTTGGACATGAGATTTAATTTATATGTGTATGTTATTTTTAGATTACAATTCCTTAACTCACTGTTTTTGGCCATTGGCTGTAAAAGGATTTATTTGCAAGTGTTTTGGACTGCCTGCGGTGTTGCCTTTGCTAGCACTAGAGTGGCCAATCGAAAAAAAAAAAAAAAAAAAAAAAAAAAAAAAAAAAAAAAAATCCTTCAACCAACATATCTTTTTCATTTTTCTATCAGAATGAAGCTCCATGATTCGGAAATAGATCATTTTTCTCCTGCTTTGTGTAAATGTATTACTATTTTTCATAGAATTTCTTATTTATTAGAGTGAAAAAAGAAAAAAAAAAAAAAAAAAAAAAAGAGTAGAGAAAGGAGGATGGAGAAGAAATTTTCGAGGAAAAAAGAAAAGGGAAAAAAAAAAAAAAAAGAAGAAGAAAAGAATCTTTATGTTGTTTGGTAGTAAAGAAATCGAAAAAAAGTAAGTTATAAATCCATACAAGTACTTCAAAAAGAAAAGAGGGAGAAAAAAATTTATTAAAAAATGGTATGAAAATAATTATTTGATCTAGAACACTTCTTATCTATATTATTTTTATAAGGATGTGATTGTTATAAAATATATTAAATAATTTATTTTTCTCATTTTGATATTTTTTGCATTTATTTCTCCTTCTCTTTTACCAAACATGGCAAGTTTTTGTTGACTTTGCCCGAACCCCCTAAAAGGGGTCTAGCAGACAGGTGCATGGTGGAGCACTGGGGCTACTTTAGGTTTCTTACAACGCCTAATATTAGGTGCCCCTAATAAACTTTTACAACATACATGTCTTTATTGCTGAGCTCTCTCTTGATCCACGAAATGATTCAAATCAAAATTTTTAAATTAATTTTTATCTTTTTTTTTAATTTTTTTTATCTTTTTAAAAAAATTAATACAAATTTATTATTAAAATTTAAATTTTCTAATTCAAACTTATTTATCAAACAGACTCTAAAATATATTCTCGATCCAAATCATTATGATGCATAAATATATATACATATATATTAATGAACCCCATCTTAACTGGTCCCATCAAATTTTATTTCAAGCTTATTCAAACTTTATTGGAGAAACTTTTGATTTAAAAAATAGTTGACCCCCAACTCTATGAATAAAATCACTTTTTATATATACATATTCCTATCCGTGATCCGTTTAAATTGATGAAAACGGGACGAGTTTTCCCTTCAGGATACTCACAGAATGATTTAAATTGCTTGTCCCTTCCTTCTTCTTTTACTTTTACTAACACCAACCCCCACCACCCCTCCTTTTCTGGTGGCTGAATATATTATGACATTTGTCTATAAAATTAAAGTACAAACTGTGTAACTATGATTGATTTGGAATTGGATGATATGATGACAACCTTTTCTTTGCGTTTTGTGTTGGATTGAAGTTTGCTTTTCAACTATTTGTTAAAATATTTCCATGGTTTATTTTAATTTTCTTTTTTGGTCTTAAAGAAGAAGAGAAGCAAAGTGAATGAGGGACACTTATCAAACATACACAAACATCCCCAACATGGTTCAACATACAACATACATTAAGCTTTAGCACATGTACTACATACATTTAGCACGTGCCTTGCACGTGCTAAGTCCACTCCTTACTAGTATTATATAAAACATCTTGTATATTATTTATTTGTAGTATAATAGTAGGCAATTTCTGTAGTCCCCACATACCGAATTGTGGGACATTTTCCACACAACTCATAAATATACCGAATTGTAGTGCTATTGTTATCATGATCAGCTGATTTTATTTTATTTTTTTTTTTTATTTTTTTTTTTTTGCGTTAAAGGGATGCACATTGTCGTTTGGCATTCCATAATCTGATTATAGTTCCCCCCCCCCCCCCCCCCCCTTCAAAAGTGGTTAAAGTGGAGGAAATATCAAAAGGTTTGTTTTTTTTTGTTTTTTGTTTTTTGTTTTTTTGTTTTTTTTTTTAATTCCTCCCCATCTTCTTCTTCTTTCCCGCAGTGATGGCCTTCCCACAAAGATACTTTTTTTAATTAGCCGGTTGCTAACCGGTAAAATTTTTCCATACCCTTCATTGCCCTTACTTGCCCTTAATTAATATATACCATTGGATCATTTTGTTGTTATTAAATATTCCATGCCACCAAATCTAACCCTTAATATTTTGTGTGGGAAAGTTCCCCCATTTTGAAAGTGAGGGTTAGTAGAAGTGCCCCTAAAAGTTATATTTAACTAACGGACTAGTAAACGGGGAATAAGGTCGGGGACCCCTGAACCCATCCCTTCTCCTATATAACCTGTTATGGATTAAACTTTTAGAATGTTTATAATCCAAAGCAGTTTAGATCGGGTTTTCTTTACCCTATTTAAGCTGGATACCTGTGGGTTAACGGATTGATGGGAAAAATTGTCATCTCTAAATATGGGAAATCTCTAAAGGATCTTCTCACTCTCTACATGTTTGAAGTAAAGATGGGCTTCCAAAGATCAGCCCATCTTTTCTCGGGTCGAAAGAAATGGGCTTGTAAATTTTAGCCCAAATTGTGATTTAAACCTTTTTAACGATGGTTTTCAGTTTTCAGTGTTCAGTTCTCCTCCCAGGTTTCCTCGTGGAGTTCTATAATTCCTGGATCCTTCTCGCAATCCCAAAAGGCACCAAAAAGCCCTTTAAAAATCCTTGGGTTTGAAATCTAGTACGTTCGTCTTTAATGTTCTAATTAACAAATCACCACGTGGCATGAACATTTTTTTTTTGCCAAGATACATGAAACAAAATTGGGAAGTACATAAAAAGATTATTGCTAATGGTCCGAAATGAGAGGCAAAAATATTTTAATAAAGATATTCTTCAATAATATCATCATGACTCTCGAAATCATATGCAGTAGCAATATCAAACAAAATACGACGAATAATAAGGGTCCTAATCTAAGTCTCGGCTAAATTATGAAAATCTTAATATCATTATACCTTTTAAATTGAAACTAAATTAGAAGTTCGGAAAGTTTTTAAATAAACATCTTTCAATCATTATATTATTATTACCGTGATTGTTATGTAACGTAAATCTAAACTACACCATATGGCAAGTTAAAGTTTGATACAACCAAAAAGGTCATTGGTACAATCAAATAACATGAAGTATATATCAAATTATTCTAACAACTATGAAAGCTGTACAAGTATAATTTGTAGCGGATTATTGAATAGTTTGGACTGTTTCATACCTTAAAATCGTTAATCACACGAAACATCAAAATACTCTTAAATATCAATAAAAAGGACTAAAAATTTTAAAAAATAATTAACGTTTTTATTTGATTTAATTTGGATTGATCGGTTTTTACTATTTAAGATATATATATATATATAGATATATATATATACTTTGGAATGTGGAGTATGAGCGTGCACATTCTAGACATTCTAGAAACCGACCCTTTTCTTTGTGCGTGTCTGAGGGAGTCCAGAAAGCTCTAGCAGTTGAATACATTTTATACATTTCTATTAATTCTCTCCCAACCAAACCTCGTTTATCTCGAACCATAGTGAACTTGCAGATTCTGGGTTCTCTTCTCTTCTCGTTTGATCATCTTCTTCAGCATCTTTCAACTGCTCTTTTCTCTATTTTTCCCGTCTTTCAAACAGTAAGTACTCCTCTTCACCTCCTTTTCCACTTAGTACTAGATTTTCCGAAGCTTCAAATTGTTTTGTTCATAAGTAGAAACAAACTTTCGAATGCCAACTTAGCTGATACTCAAGAATCAAATAGATATTTCTGGAAATGGGTTTCCCTAGTTTTGTTGTCTTTTTGTCATCCTGGCCCTTTTTTTTTTTTTTTTGTTATTGTCATATTTTTCATTTTCAGAGTTGTCTGTCTTGATCTTGTTTCATGGATAATCATATATATCTATATATATTTATATTGATATATAAGTATATATTTTATTTTTCTCATATATTTCTTTCACTAGAAATAACGTTTTTTTTAAGAAGCTTTTTATTATGAAGATCGCTGGTATACGTGCAATAAATTACACCTTGGAGGTGTTTGTTGAAAGACCTCAATGAGAATGCCTTTAGTATTTCCAGTCACCTTGGAGTACTAAAAGCAATATTAGTGTTTATTTTTACTTAAAATTTTGTTAAATTCCTTACTTATTCAAAGTTTGATTTTCTCTATCACAAAAATTTGGTGGTCATTTTTGAGTTTGTTGTGTGTTATATCTGCAATTTTGTTTTACAGGAATGGCTGAACAAGCATATACTGTGGCATCTGATAGTGAGAACACTGGGGAGGAAAAGGCTCCATCAACCTACCCGGAGATTGCGATTGGGATCGACATTGGCACTTCGCAGTGCAGTGTTGCTGTCTGGAACGGATCGCAAGTGGAGCTCCTCAAAAACACTAGAAACCAGAAGATGATGAGGTCATATGTCACGTTCAAAGATGACACCTCTTCAGGTGGAGTCAGCAACCAGCTCTCTCACGAGCACGAAATGCTAACCGGAGCTGCGATCTTCAACGTGAAGCGCTTAATCGGCAGAGTTGACACTGATCCGGTCGTTCACTCGAGTAAAAGCCTTCCCTTTTTGGTACAGACATTGAACATTGGTGTCCGTCCTTTCATTGCAGCCTTGGTGAACAATGCCTGGAGATCTACTACTCCGGAAGAGGTCCTGGCGATATTCTTGATCAAATTGAGAGCAATGGCTGAACTGCAGCTTAAGCGACCCATAAGAAATGTTGTTCTGACAATTCCAGCTTCGTTCAGTCGATTTCAGCTGACTCGTATAGAGCGAGCTTGTGCCATGGCTGGCCTTCATGTCCTGAGACTCATGCCTGAACCAACCGCCGTGGCATTGCTATACGCGCAGCAGCAGCAACAGACCACGCATGAGAACATGGGAAGTGGGAGTGAGAGGATTGCCCTCATCTTCAACATGGGCGCGGGATATTCTGATGTGGCTGTGACTGCCACAGCAGGAGGAGTTTCCCAGATTAGATCCTTGGCTGGAAGTGCCATTGGCGGAGAAGACTTGCTTCAGAACATGATGCATTATCTGTTGCCAAACGTAGATACACTTTTCTCAAGCCGTGGGATCAACGAGATCAAGGCAATGGGGTTGCTCCGTGTCGTGACTGAGGACGCAATCCACAAGCTCTCCACGCAGACCAGCATTCAAATCGATCTCGAATTGGGAAATGGCTCGAACATAAACAAGGTCTTGCATAGACAGGAGTTTGAGGAAGTGAATAAAAAGGTGTTTGAGAAATGTGAGAGCCTAATAACTCAGTGCCTCCATGATGCCAAGATAGCAATTGAGGATGTGAACGATGTCATAGTCGTTGGCGGGTGTTCATACATTCCGAAGGTGAGAGATATCGTCTCGAGTGCCTGCAAGAGAAAAGAGCTTTACAAAGGGATGAATCCACTGGAAGCTGCAGTCTGTGGGGCTGCACTCGAAGGAGCAGTGGCCTCAGGTACAAGTGACCCCTTTGGGAATCTGGACTTGCTGACCATTCAAGTCACGCCTCTCGCCATAGGAATCCGTGCTGACAGAGGCACCTTCGTTCCCATCATAGCGAGGAACACCACAATTCCGGCGAGGAAGGAGATGACTTTCACAACCACTCATGACAATCAGACCGAGGCGCTGATAGTGGTCTATGAAGGTGAGTGGCAGAAGGTGGAGGAGAATCACTTGTTGGGCTATTTTAAGATCGTTGGAATCCCACCAGCGCCGAAAGGAGCAGCGGAGATCAGCGTGTGCATTGACATAGATGCGTCGAACGTGCTGAGGGTCGTTGCGGGTGTGGTGCAGTTGGGGTCTTATCAACCGGTGATGCCGTTCGTGGAAGTCAGAATGCCGACGATTGATGATGGACATGGCTGGTGTGCTGAAGCCTTGAACAGAACTTATGGTTCTACTCTGGATTTGGTTACTGTTCCAAAGTAAATGTAGTTTAGTTTATGTATTCATAGAATCAATTTCATGTTAAAGCAGATCTGAAGATGTTACTGAGAGTATGTATATTTCTTTGAGTGTGAACTTTGTTTGAAGAAATAATGAGGGAAGAGTTGTTCATTATGGTTCTAATAATACAAAAAATATATATATATATGTGTATATATATATATATATATAGCTCAAGTTTTTTTGAACTTTCTTGGAAGTGCCAATGTAATGTGTTTGTTTATTCAGAAAAGTTGAGAGAGAAAAAAACGGTTTTAAGTTTCTTTTTTGATAATTTGTTCAATGTGTAAAACTAGAAATATCCTAGAAATATCAACTTCTTTAACATGATTGAATTCATATTGCGGTGAGTTTGAACTAACAAAAACCAAAAGTAGCAACAACAACGGGAAAATTAGTTTTTTTTTTTTTTTTTTTGAAGTTTGAAATTAAAAAGGAAAATTTGCTTTAATAGAAAGTAAATTAGAAATTTCAAAAAAAAAAAAAAAAAAACAAAGCAAAATTAGATCAAAATGTCCTCTTTTTTTTTTTTTTAGGTACGGCATTAAGAGTTTATCTTGATGAATTTGTTCCAGGTCATCACCATACACGCCTAGGAAAAGCATCGAATACAACTACTTAAAAAATGACTGCTACAAAAACGACGACATTCGACAGCATATTGATTTTACGACAATTAAAATTGTATACAACAATACCGACACATAGAGAAACGACACCATTTCACAAAACTAGAAGACATTGCTCTGGAAAAATCAGATTCCAAAAGGCACGGGGAGTTAAAAACGACATTATGAAGAAAAATTCAAAATAGATGGAAAATGACAAAATAGTTAGGAAACGGCAATGTTTCAGTATCAACGAATCTTAAAACGACAATAACTCTAAAATGGTAAAAAATAATAGAAAAAAGGACGCCATCGTCAGAAAACAAGAATATTTAAGATGAACAGATACAAGGACGATTTTGAAATCTAAAAGACAAAACATGGTAGAAAGCACTATAAGAAAACAAAGCGTTATCATCATATATAAAACGACAGTACATTTAGAGAACTATCAAATCTTCAAAAAAAAAAAAATGGACGATAACATCCGCTAACGACATTATTTTTAACTGATAACTGATAAGAGTGCTAAAAGAAATAAAATTCTAGGAAAACGAAACTTCTTGTAAATTTATAGAAAACCGAAACTTTGTCAGAAGGAAAAAGATCTTATGAAATAGGTAATAACTTTATAAATTACAACATCTAAAAAACGACAAGTTTTCTAAAAGCAAAAAATCAAATAGAAACATCATCTGAAAAAAAAAATGTCGGAAAAAAAAAAAACCCTTAATCCAAAGAAAAAAGTAAAGGGCAGAAATATTTAAAACGACCCTACTCTTGAAAACAACATAAGAATGAATACAAACAAGATCACAAAAGCTGCATTTAGTCCTTTTAAAATGACAATTCCACGAGACGGCCGGCCACCTCTAAAACGACAACAATCAAGGAAAGCAATATCAATTCAATTTTTTAAAAGGCGTCAACAATTTTGGAAAGCAACAATCTTATAAGAACTGTAAAAAAAAAAAAAAAAAAAAAAAAAATGGTTGACAACAACAGTTTGAAAATGACACGAATATTTAGCGACAACATCATTTAGAAAACAACATCACGTTAAAAGTATAGCAAAATATATAAAACGACAGTAGCTTGAAAAAAAAAAAAGAAGACAAACGTAATAAAAACGGCATGGCCAAAAATTAAGGTTATGTGGTCCAAAGCCAAAAAATTTGTCCCTTGGCTTTTGGACAAAGGATCAGTTCCATTTGCGTTTCTTAATCTAACAAAACTGATGGTCGTTTTACTCCGATCGTGGACATCGCTGTGGCCTCTGAGACGCAAAGCTGATATGTGTCTATATATATATATATATATATATATATATATATATAACTTACTTTGAAATAGCAAACCGCGCTTCTTAATAAGCATTTTTGTCGCCACACAATAAGCACTTTTCGTTTTCTTCTTATTGACAGTCTCGTAATCCAAACATTCCTGCTAAAACTACACTAGTCTCTGTGACTATTGTGGTCCTGGTTGCAGGATATACACACACCTATATGTAAATATATGTGCATATATATATGTGTGTGTGTGTGTGTGTGTGTGTGTGTGTGTGTGTGTAAATCTAAAAATTACAACGAAATGTAACGTGTTTTTTTCCCTAGTTGAAAACAACTTAATGCTAAAAAATAGAAAATTACCTGGTCTAAATTCGGTCTGATGATTTGATCAATATGTAACCGGATGGACAGAAAGTAAATAGGAACAATGGATTTTCTTTTATATATGGGATTCTTTTCTTTTTGAAATATATATATATATATATATAAATGTGTGTGTGTGTGTGTGTGTGTGTATTCGTTGGAGATATGAATTTGTTTCAGAAAATCACCTAACACGTCATGGAAAGCTTCAAACACATCTTCTTCAAAACGACGGTATCATGAGAAACGACAGCATCCTAAGAACAACATATTCAGCGAACGACAATTATTTGCAAACTACAAGATCGTAGGAAAACAACACCAGAGATCCAGAACATCTAGAATCCGGATTTCCATTTGTCTTGAATCTTCAACAAAACGACAGCATTTATTCGGAGGAAAAACGACAGCATTTTAATGCAAACATGAGTTTTAAAACGACATCGTAGAGAAACGGAAATATTAAGTAAAACCACGAGACCTTAAAGAAAACTGCTGGTTCTACTAATCTATTATTATTATTATTATTGAGAATAGTCCTCCTAAAAGTTTAAACTTGGTAAATTATGACTATCATGAGAAACGACAAGATTATGAAATACGACCAGTGCAGCTTCCAAAACGACAACAGAAAAATAAAGCGAACATAACTTAAATCTTTAAATGAAAACGGTAGTATTGAAAACGACAAAAGTATTTGATGCCATGGTTGATGCCTTTTGGAGCAGCAAATAGTGGTGCAGGCTATGGGAGGAAGATGTTTAAAGCTGGTTGTGGCTCAGACTAACTGTCCAACTGAGGCCAATTTGCCTTACTCTTACACTGAAAATTTGCATATTAATTATATAACAAATTTAAATCTCCAGAAACATATTGTCGGTGCAACTGACCAAAAATTCATACCACACAACAATATATGCTTGAATTGTCAAACTATACACGTCGTCGCTAAACGACAGAGATCAAACCGGGATTTTTTTTATTTATATATTTATTTAGTGGGGCACAACATAGAATGCAAAAATCATAAATTAAAAATAGTTAGAATTCTCTCTTATTAAACAAGGACACATATATAACTTTTTTTTTTTTGTTAAGTACGCCAACAAGAATAATGTCGATAATTTATTGTAAGGACAATCAAAATTCTTCAAAATTTAATTTTACGTTGAAAATAAATGAATTTTTAAATTCTCAGTGGTGTCACGTGCTCTCGTTAAGTACTGAAGCCACAATATTAATCGTGAACATTATTATCATTACTAAAAACTTGACCGGCCTAATTGGGATTCACTTATTTTGGAGATTACATGTTTCATATATTGAATGATCAACGAGGATGAGGATCTGCAGCCTCGTCCAGCTCAATCAAAACTTTAGGACTTTTTACCCCAATTTACTGAGGCATACCTTTTTTTTTTTTTTTTTTTTTTTTTTTCCAGTTTGTTTTTGGGCCATAATGATGATGATATACAGAGCAGTTCACGAGGAGAAATAAGAAGTGCCTGCGGTATTAATCATGCTGTAAAAAATTTCATAAAAAATTCACCAGAAAACAAATTCAGAAAATAAAGTATGATGATAAAAAAGCCTGCAGAATTTCATGCCAAAATGCCAGCTTTTACTTGATATCATCCTCATAAAATATAGATTCCCACTCAACCAAAAAATACTCTTGACTTGAATCTGTAACAGTTGCAAATGTTTTTAAGGTTCAATCTTTTACCCATTACAAATTTGTTGTTTTTTTTTTTCCACCTTTTTCTGCTCTAAACGTCTAATCAAACTACAAATTCAATTTTTTAGCCACGCAAATCAGAGAGAATAAAATCCTACTTATGTTCGTTGTAGGACCTCCTACCTTTTTTTTTTTTTTGCGAGTTATATAGCCGTTAGCAATCAAAGAAAAAGAGAGGAGAAAATAAAAAAGAAAAGGACATAAAATAGAAGCATCTATTAAATAGTAGCTTTCCAACTGTACAAGTAGAAGCAGTGTTAAAGTTCCAATTTAATAGAGCATACTTTATTTTTCCACCCCCTATAGGAAATTGATATTTTTGTGATCTATTTTTAAATGCGTCTACAAGAAAAGTCATCTCTTTATAAACTCTTGGGACAGTTGGAGAAAATGACTATTGCATATCAATGCTTTACGTGTAAAAAGAGAGATTATATAATGAGAGCATCTTATTTATATATATGAGAATAATATTTACAATCTTACGATTCAAACCGACTACACTATTCAGAAAATCTTCTCACGATATTCAGTTTCTTACCCATATACGTTAAAAACACTGTCCGATTTAGATCACATGGCTACAACTAATAACCCTCTCTTGACCAAACCAATCCAAAGACAAAATCATTTCTTGATTGTCCCCTTTGGCTGGTAATTGCACAAACTCATAAGATATAGCATCCAAAAATATATATAAATAAATAAAAATTCATATAATTCAGAAAAATATGACATATCTGCCTTAGCTATCACTACCTTTGTCCACATTCATCTGAAAGCAATAAAAAAAAAACCAAATGAAAGAGACGCACATTCAAAGCCAACAAAGAGTAAAACTCCAAACCTAAAAAGTGCCACTGCCACAAGATGTACTCAGTCCAAACACAGCTCTCATGTCAACAGAAAATAAATAAAATTAAATTAAAAAAGAAAAAAAAAAAAGAAAAAAGAAAAAGAAAAACCACTCATTACAAAAGATACAAACTATATAAAAAGCTTAAAAAAAGGCTAGTGTAACTAGAAATGAGTTCCAAACTGGAATTGGGACTCAAGTCTCCAAGTCTGTTAACATCACCCTCGAAGCACTGGAACCCAGATTCCTAAACGACAACTTGGTAAACGACAAAAATCGCATTCCCTTGAACACGTATAAGATACGTATTTGTAGTTTTCTACACCTACACAAATACATATTTATATATAAAGGATTGTACTTTGTGGTATTATTATAAATTGCGGATTTCAGTCCCAAATGTATGTTTTTTATACTTATGATATAGTGAATTTTTGTTATGAATATTTAAATCCAATCAAATCACACACAAAATAAATTAGAAAGGCGCCAACTATTGGTGTTGATGGTATAATGGTTAAAAAAAATGGCCTACTAAGACTCTTTGTTTGACTTCTAAAGGTCGATTTTATCATAATATGCTGTGATGATGTAATTATACTTTTACAATGACCTATTAAGTTGTACTAGACTTTGGTTTTGGACTCTTTAAATGTTATGTGAAAAATTATAAACTAAACTTCCGTTTGGATCATCTGTTAGAGTTAAAACTTTTAATTTGAAGTTAGTTGATTTTTCAAGAATGAATTACAATTTGTGATGATTTTTCAAAAAAAATAAAATATCTAACCAAAAAAAAAATAATTGAAGTTAAATTGAAACACCAAATAAATTCTAAATCATTACTTTCAATATGTAATATCAATATATTTGTATGACGTTGGTTTATAAATATAAAGACACCACTGTTTTTTTATTTGAAAATAAATAAAAGCGTACCGCTAAGATATAAATCGTATTATATACATGGTGCGTTTTGACTTCTAAAACAACGAAACCCGACACATATTCCTGCCAACTATCTGCCATCGTTGAAACCAAAAACATATTTTTCAAAAAATGAATGGTAGTTAAGTAAACCAACCAGTACAAGAACAACATTACAAATCTTGGGAAGTTTTTCAAACTGCGTCATCTTTATTATATATATAATCTTTCCTCAAGTCCAACCAAATACATCCAAAAGATTCCAATAATAATAATAATAAAAGAAACCAACTAAACTCATCTTCACAAAACATGAAAACCAAAACAAACATCTCTATTTATGTCAACTTTGAATTGGTACAACAAAGATTAAATTGTTTTTTTTTTTTTCCTCTCTTCTTTTCAACGCTTTGGTTTTGTTGGGGAAAAGTTTTTCTTTTCTTTTGATTTCCGACCCATATGATTTCCAATGCAATGTTCACCGTCTCGACCACGCTATCTTGTTCCCAAGCTTTCTTTCCTTTGCCTTCCAAAACCCCAAAAAAGTAGACTTTTTTTTTTTTTTTTCCCCAAAAAATGAACCACATAACTCAAGATTAGACATTGTGCACACCATTTCACACCTTGCCTAGCACGGTGTCTCAACAATTTTTTTTTTTTTTTTTTTTTTCATTTCAACAAAAGTAATACTTTTTTTTTTTGGTGTAGACAATAAATGCACAACAAGATAACTTAGGAAAAAAATAATTAAACAATTATTAGAAGTAATAACATTAATGTCATGTCATGGACTTGACTTTCAACACTCCTTGTTAATTTAATAATATATGTACTATTCTTTTTTCTCTCTCTCTCCCTCTTTTCCTTTAGTTTTATGTAATAGATATATAGGACTTTTTTATCAGAACCGTTGAGAGACGGACACGTGGCGTCTTCTAAGATGGGGAGAGACGATGGAGATGAGTCCACCAAGTGGGGGCCGCATCTTTGACCTGTAAATCATCTCATCGTACGGCCTTCGGTAGAACTTCAAGAACGGCATGAACGACTCCCGACACCTCTCCGTCCTGCTGACGTGGCACTCCCGGCGGAAGAACATCGCCGGCGACTGGAGGAACGACGGCCGCGGGGTCCGCGCGTGGGGGGTCCGGGTGGGGTCGAGCCCAGCGAAGGAGCTCCGGCGCTCTGGCAGCGGCGTCGACGGGAAGAAGCTCCGCCGGGAGATGCCGCCGACGGCCGGGGGAGTCCTCGCCGCCGGGGAGGCGAAGGAGAGTGAGCGGGCGTTGAGGGGGGAGATGAGGGCGGGGCCCAGGGGAGTGACGTGACCTGTCGGGCCCACCTTGGAGGCTGACGTGTCGGTGAGGCTGAGGTACCAGGGCTTGAGGGAGTCGAAGTGGTGGGAGACGGTGAAGGAGAAGCGTGACGACGCGCACGATCCTACTTTTGATGTCGTTTTCAGAGACGACGCGTCGAATCGGAGGGACGAGCACGCTCGCGGGTACGCCGAGAAGTCGTTGAAGTCCAACGACTCCTCGAAGTCCAGCGACGACACCACGCTCGTTGTCGTTGATAGCTCCACAAACGGCTTAACACCCTGCCCAAATAGAGTTAATAAGTTTATAAACAAATATCTTAAAAAAAAAAAAATTCTTAAAATTGTTTTTGTAGCAATTTATGTATTGCGATACATTAGCATGGAGGAATTTGCATAATATACAACTAATGAGGGTAAAAATTGGGGGTAATATGCATAGAATAGTACTAAATCGGGCAAAAATGAGGGGTTTTTTTTTTTTTTTTTGGTTGGAAATTTTGAAATAAATAAGGAAATTTTTTTTAACATTATACCTTCCAAAGATAGGAGAAGAGAGAAGGAGGGTCTATGACGAAAGACTTGTAAAGGCGACCAGGGTAGTTGTCCGCCACAATTTTCAGTGCTGCCAACAACAAGTTCATAAAAGCCGATGCTGACCTGAAAAAGCCTGCAATTTTTATCCCACGCCACCTTCAATTATAACCTCATTAATTCCTTAATAATCACCTCCCTATTCTCTACCTTTCATGACCCCTTTTTTTTTCAATTTTTTTTTTCAAAATCAAAAATAAAATAAAATAAAATAAAATATATTTTCCACTTTTTTTTTTTAATTCAAAAGAATATACGTCTGAGCATGCAGGGGGGTTTATCATCTCAGCTATAACGAAGCACAAAAAGTAGAATCCTGGGTACTTCTGCCCAATATCAAATCAAATTAATTAATTAAAAAATAAATTTTTAAACAAAAAAACAGTGAAGACTACAGTGTCGGAGTTGACCAGTTATGTAAAGGATGGCATTAATTCAGTCCATTTCCCGATATGCCCCTACATTCCCGGACCTTAAAAGAGGGTTGGACCGTGACACCTGAGGGGCACTCCGGACATTTTCTGAGCATATCTCAGATTAGCCCCTGCCGGGACTCCGACACTCTGCCTCTCATTTTCTCCGCCGCTTATGTAGTGTGTGTGTGTGTGTGTGTGTATATATATCGATATATATGTTTCCATCGTGCGTTAGGTGTTACGTCTCAATTTACTAAACTACCCCTTGTTTTTGAAAGATTGTTGGTCTATTCCATAAGCTCGGGAGTGTTGATAGAGAAGTTGAAGAAGGGTAAAATGGGGAATTTGAAGAAAGAAAGCAAAAAACAAAAAAAAAGAAAAAAACCTTACTTGCATCGAAAAGGAGAACAAACTGTTCCACGTTCTTTGGCATGGTCCCAATGGCTACCTCTAGTGTGAACACCAGTAAGCGAACAAACCTTAAACATTTTTAAAATATTAAAAAATAATTAGCACAAATAATTAAATTTAAATTAGATTACGAATATTGGGTTTTGGTGTTTTCTCGTGTTTGGTTCCTTACAGTTTCTGAGAGTGGAACTTCTGATAGTCTTGCTTGATCCGGAAAATCTGAAACAAAGACAAAAACACATTTTTCTTCATATTTGTATTTTGAATATTTTCTTCTCTTTTTTTTTTTCCTAAAAAAAAACTACTATTTTTTTGTTAAAAGAAAAATGAAAAGAAAAAGAAAAGGGTATTGTAATGTGATATACCAAAACGGGTCTAGATTCCTCATCATGGCCTGAAACATAAGCAACTCCTTCGGCCAGCTCAGCTGAGAACTCATCAGCTATCAAGTTCTCTGTATAAGTTCAAAAACATTAAAATAAAAAAAAGAAAAAAAAGAAAAAAAGAAAAAGAACAAATTAGTTTGAAACGCAGAGAGAGGCTTCACTTTTTTTTTTTTTTTTTAATATACAAAGTTTGAAGTGGCTTTAATCATTGCTAGGGGTTTCACTTTTAACGGCCCATATTCAAAAAAGAAAAAAAAAAAAAAAGTAAGATTCCTTGGCTAGCAAAAACAAAAAGAAAATACAATATCCCATGAAAAGATGAAAAAGAGCTTTTGAAATAAGAAGAAGAAGAAGAAGAATAAGGGTTTTGACTATGAGTAGAAGTACATACCAGTGCCTATACTATCTCTCCAAGAAAGACAAGCCCTTAGTTGCTTCGCAGCTTTCTTAACATTTTCCCCTTTTGCCTTCAGAAACCTCTCTGCGCAAGCATTATTACAGAACTTCTCCTGCAAAACGTATACACATATACATATATATATATATATATAGAGAGAGAGAGAGAGAGAGACATCAGAACCCTTAAGAGAAAAACTCTCGAGAAACTTATGGAAAACGTTATTTACGGTTCATATGCAGTAGTTAGAAACATATACATGTTCATGAATGTTCCAACACAGTCAAGGCATATATATATGTGTGTGTTTGTGTGTCTGTGTGTGTATATAAATATATGTAAAGCTCACCTGTTTGAGAGTGAGAGGTGCTTGTTTCTTGAGAAGCTGGAGAACTGCTTCAACTCTGGTGGTCATATTGTTGGTGATCTCTTTCTGATCTTTCTTTCCCATTTCGAGAACTTTTTTTTTTTTTTTTGTTTTTTGGGTTTCAGACGAGGTTTTTTGAGAAGGAGAACTATAGAAAAGTATATATATTGAAGCTTGTTTAGGAGTTAGCTGCTGATCTGTACTAATTATTATCGCCAAGAGTAAGAGGAAAACACAGAACCCCAGTAATGTCTCAAACTTCTGCTTCACGCAACCATGAATTTAGAGAGAGAAGGTAGAGAGAGAGGAGAGAGAGAGAGAGAGAGACAGGGTTTGAGAGTGAGATGAGAGGGAAAAGAGACGATATTAAAAGGAAAACTAGTGAGACAATAACAACGTTGAACAAAGACACCACCTATATATAGCAAAACGACGCAAATAACGCCGTTACATTGGATTATTAAAAAAAAAAACAATTATTAAAACAAAAGAGGTTTTTAAAAATGTTTGGTTTGGTCAATGGCAACGCCACCGTAATGATAGCGATTCGTAACGGAAAACGTCGGCTGTGTGGGCCCAGGATTGGCCCAATCTCATGGCCACGTCCAATCATTTATTACTTTTGTGCCACAACTTGTCTTTACACACCAATTTGCATTTACTTTTCTTGTGGTTATAATTTATTGTTTTACTTTCTCCTAATTAGTTAAATGGACATGGGGATCTTGGTCTTCTCACTTTTTGGCTTCCTGTATTTAAAATTTGTAATATCAATATTCATAATTAACCCAAATAATCATGTCGACTTGTCCATTTTATTACATTCTATTTACTTCTCTTTTAACAAATGTTATTTATTATCACTAATTATGTATTATAATACTCTTAAAAACAAAATTCAAATAGTAAAAGTAAAAGAACTAGTGAGTTTCACTTTTGTGGTTATTTACATCACTAATGGTGATAATTAATATATATTAAAATATATATTAAAGAATATACTTCAGGTTATCATGTGATTATTTCTTAAAACTATATATATGAAAAGAGAGAGAACCCCCCGTATAGTTTTTGCACTATATTGAAAAACTGATCGTGACAAAAAAAAAAAAAAGGGAGAGAGAGATAGAGAGAGAGGAACAAATTGTTTCACGTTTGAGGATAAAAAATATGACAAATTAAAATTATGTGAAAAATAAGAAAACCTAAAAAGAATAATCTTCAATGCATGCAGTTCTTTTGGAGTATATCATACAATTCAATTTCAGTAATTGAATGCTGTTAAATACATACTTATATATATATATATATATAAATATATACTGGAGTCGTCCAAATGTTTTTCAGTTAAAAGCAAGCTACAGCATTTTTCTAATATCAATACCTAAAATATTTTTCTAAATTTTTATGATCTAATGATTGAAATTTTGAACTTACATAGTTTCAGATGTACCATGATTTTTACTCTAGTTCAAGGTTCACTAGTGAGAATAAAACCTAATTCCTTTCTATTCTTTTCAGCTTGTTTGCGAAAAACAGGCAGATACCATATCAGTATTCCTTAAACGGCTAACTATTCCTTTCTTTTGCCCTGAGCTAACTATTCCTTTCTTGCCAAACAGTGAGAGAGTGGGCAAAACAACTATGCAAAAATACTGTTTGCTCACGTTTCACTACAGATCAATAATGTCATTATCAGCTTCATTTAATGACCAGCAAAAAAATATAATAATAATAATAATAATAATAATAAAGATCCATTTATGGACTCATATGTTACTCTTCTTGAAGATCTTTATGATTATCTGCTATGTGTGAAAATGTGTGTGTGCGTTTTGTGTTTATAAAAAAAAAATGATAGCTACTTGGCGAGTCTCACATCGACAAGGAACAAGGACCTTGTGTTGCCCATAAATTATCTTCTAGTCAGGAATTACCTAGAAGTTATAACTTAATTAAGCCACTAATAAGTCCACCTAGTTCTTGTTCCTCAAAGTAATTGCCATGTAGCTACCCTGTGGGAAAATATATGTGCTTATTGTGTATTAAAAAAAAAACAATAAGGACATGTTTGGAACTCCAACTTCAGTTGGAAGAGATTTGTAATTGAAAGAAAAATTACAATATAAATTTTGTTTTATTACTTTTATAGTTATGAATTTAGATATAAAAATCAGCTTATTTCAAATCAAAATATAAAAATTATGAATTTTTAAAGTATTTAATTTTCAGAAAATGGAGGAGGGCGAGCAAAGATGAGTACAGAAATAAAACCATTAATGGAGTTCCAAACGAGCACTTTGTTGAAAAAGGCTGCGGTGGCATGTGATGTAAATGGGTCAGAAAGTACGTATTGTTTTGGTAAATTCAATGAGGATATTTATATAATGATGATATATGCACCTTTGGAGAGAGGCAAAAGTGGGCCATCATGATATGATGATCATGATGACCACATATCATGATGGCCAATACAATAATAATACCATGGTTCTGACCGTATGATACCATTTTCCAATTATAATCATGATGATCAGGAAACACATGACGCACGTTCACTCGTGATCGACGGATTTTGTGGGATATAATAATATCGGACGTATGAAAATGAATGTAATTTACCCAGTATTTCGCTTCATCTTTTGCATTTCCCCAACTTCTTTCAATTCACGTTCAGCAGCCGCTTCCTTTGGAAATTTTGTCAGCTTTGTTAGTTAATTTATTTATTTTTTATTTTTCTCTAACATCAACTAGGTAGTCACTGCGAGCTTTGTGTCTTTTGCTTTAATCTTTGCCTTTGTGACAACATTAATAGAATCAAACAGTACATTCTCTGTTCTTTTCACTCGGTCCGTGAAGATTAGAGACATACCCTAGTTGTTCTCTTGCCTATATATAATATAATAAGCATTGTATATACGCGCGCGCGCGCGCGCACACACACATATATATATATATATGATATGTATATATGTATAAACTGGCTATAGTGACAACAAGTTTTCTTGCAAGAGGTATAAGCTCCAACTATAAGCAAATCCCCCGATTCCCCTTTGCAAGTACTCATACTGATCAGCTTTAATGGATTTTTAATTAAATACTCAAAATCCTCAATCGAAAACACTCATTAAACTGCGATTGGGTTGAAGGGATGGAAAGACTTAAAAGGTTGTTTGTCTACTTAATATTGTGTAATTTGCTATTTATAGGGTGAAGTTGGCTTCTTATTAAACTTGAATATAATTGAGAACTTGAATCCTTAATGAAAGAGTATGATGCAATTTGACGGGTTCGTTAGGAGATTCACCCCCTTCACTTATGGTTTCGTCCTTTCTTCCTTCCAACCAAACAATAAATTGACATCTCCACATATTCTTCTATTGATATCGAAATTAACTTTTTAGAGTCTAATATGATAAGCATAGTCGATCCAACCAATAATATTTTTAGTCTCAAGCAATAATTTTAAGAGATTAAAACAAATATAATCACATTTGGATTTTTTTTTTTTTTTTGGCAAAAATTTGACATTAGCTTTATGAGAAAACATTAGCTTTATTCAATATGTAGGTCAAGTACATTAACACAAATAGTGATGGAATTGTCTTTTCCTCTCGGAAAATGACAATATTTATCAAATTTATTAGCGTTTTTACGAGTAGTCGGTGTGATCAAGTACTACTTTACACATGCTGAACATGTGTGAAACAAATACAAAAACGTCAAGCTTTTAAGTTGAAATCAATGTGTGTATAGCTACATATATTAACAAAACACATAGTCCCATAAGTCAAAACCTTGATATTTGTCGTCCACCAATATATGTATATGTATATTTATATGTATATATATATATATATGTGTAGACTATATAGAATATAATATATATACGACACATAGTACCCTAAGTCTAATTAGTCCAGTTCCGTTGTTGTTACGGCGGGGACCTTTTGTTACACTTGGCATAGACCCACTACGCCAAGGACATTCTCTCTACGTGTGCTCTTAATCTTTTAATCTAGATCACTACTTCCCATAACTCCTTTTTTTTTTTTTTTCTTGTTCATTTTTTCTATGAACTTGTTTGGTATATTTTCTTTCATCATCAAAGTTTTTTGTCTTTGTCCCTTCATTTTTAATCGACTTAGACAATTTTTCTCCTTTTTATTGCAATTAAAAATATCTTGAATTTAATAAAATATATACGATATAAAATGCACTTAATTTGATAACTTATGTTAAAATTTAGAAGAAAACGTCTTCACGTACGTGATTTAATAGATTTTGATTATGAAATTTTAATATCTTTTTTAGACGAACTATCTTGTATCAGAACGTTTTCGGCCTATATTTTTTAATGATTACCATAAATTTAAATTTATTTTCCAGCACTAAGAAAACTCAAAGAGTAAATTCACCAAAATGAAAATTTTGAAGCATAATATTCAGGAGACAAATGTGTCAAAACGTTTTCTTTTTGGAAGCTCAAGAGCTTCCTATTATGGAATATAATTAAGTCAAAAACTATCCTTACCTAATTTCGAAAAGCACAAAGTCAAAAACAGCTTGAAGAAAACAACTACTATATTATTACAATACTAAAGTAAGTAAACCACAAAACACATGGTGTAAAAACACAAGCTTTTAGGCTTTCCACGAGCAGGGAAATGGAGTACTAATAAAACACTAAAAAAAATTGTTAAAAAATAAAAGAAAAATGAGTACTAAAAAAATGAGGGTTCTCTATGACAAGTAAAAGCAAATACTCGTCGCCTAATATCAAAGACAATATGCCGGTGGGGGCTCTTGGAGTTAGGAGGCGCAGAAAAATAAATAAATAAATAAATAATAAGGTTGGGGAAAAAGCCAAAGCGTAGTTTAGGCTGATAATTTTGTGCTTCCCAAAGCTGAAGGTAATAAGCTTTATCGTGATAATTAATATAATTTAACACCAAAGTTGGTATTTTCTGAAAGATTTGTTTCGTTTGTCTTCTTTCAAATATGTAAGAGATTCCTCTCATCCTTCTTTTAGTACTACTTTACTTTCTTTTCTTTTCTCTCTCTTTTTTAGTCTCGCACTTTTTCTCTCTAGAATATGCACTATTTATATTTTATACAGGCCAACTATACGTCAGTCAGATTTGGTATAGTTAGGCTATGACTTTGGGATATAGTATTATATATGTTATATGATATACCATAGAGAAATTTGGGCACATAAAATCTAACATCGATTTTTAAGTATCAATTCAAGTGATATTAAATAATCATATTTTTTTTCGTATATGTAATTAATTAATATGACAATTGTTTAGTATTTAATAAAAAAAATAACAATTCACATGTTAATTAAATTGATATAAAAAAATTAAGATTAGAGTTTATATAATATATACACATCTTTATGTGCATATGATGGTTGAGCATTTTTATTTGTCGTAAGAAGATTTTAACCTCATAAGGATGTACTGAAATTTTGTACGTTAGAACACGTAGTAGGCGTTTGGTTGGTTTGCTCCAACTAAACAATTAAATACAAATTGTTTTTTTGTTTTTCCTTTAAAAGTAAACTCAGTTTTACTATTCATGTCTCTAACTCTAACTTAAAAACTCAAACTTTAAAAATCTATAACATTGTTATTTCAAATTGAAACAAGATGATTTTTTTTAGTTGTAAAAAATTTTAAAATAACAAAACACATCCTTATTGAGATTTTTTTTTCGAACAAATTTTAAGGTTATATACATATTATAACTACAATAGTTCATTTTAACCCAATATACAATTTTAAAACTAAACTCAACTTCAATTAAATAAAATTCAATTCTTCAACTCAAACAGACCAGTCAAACGATATCTTATTTTCTTACGAGACTATTAAATACTTGTCAACTTAAGAATAGTGGGTTTGAGAGAAATGGAGCTCCGCAGCTTTGGGGGGGGAAAAAGCATGTATATAAGATGTTGTGGCTTCAAATGCCTTCCACGTGGCCCGATTGGACCTAAAGTTGCATCCTTTGGATATTCCACCTACTCTTGGGGAAATTTTTTCTATTTTAATTTTTAGTATGAGATTTCAAAATTTGAAATACAAGCACTCTCTCTTTCCCTCCTAAGTATATGCATAACAACTGACTATATATATATATATATATAATGTTTCTTTTTCATAAGCATGACTTTGTCTAAGGCTAAGATATGATAGTCAGTCACCCACTTCACATATATGTACACCCCACACAGAAACCACGCTACCACCCTTAACCATGACAATTTAATCATGCCTAAATCATTACATTTTAAAATTCAAAAATACACACACACATGGCATATCTATATCCATTTGCTTTCCTCTCTGGCTTCTTTGTTTCTAGAGATATGGTCAAATATTAGACTAAACAATGTTCAAGGTGAAAAAAGGCATACAGTGTTTTTTCATGTAAGGGAATGGTAAGTTTTCCAAATTGATCTTGCACCTAGCTAGGTTGTCTCTATATTTGTGACTTTTGGATGGAACTACAGTGCATTACATATTTCTATTAATATATATATATATATATATAAACTCATGATAAAGAATTATACTTTTGTTCTATCAGAAGGTACTACTGTCTTAATAATGAGATCAACTTTTTAATAGTATGATATATGATTACATGCAGTTCGGCGTGCTGCATGTGTTGTAAATTTTTAACATGAGAACTTGCATATCAGACCATTTAAAAGTTAATCAATCGGTTAAAAAAATAGTATTTATCCAGGGTAAAATTACAGTTACTATCATAAATTTTGTCACGTGTTGGATAAGTATTCAATAATAACTAACACTACATATATTTTAAACAAAGGTAACTTCTTTTTAGCAATCCAAACCCTTTTTTTTTTTTAATTTTTCAATAAACACAGAAAATAAATACAGCCTGGCAAATAGAATGCAATATAATTCTCTTCGGAACTTATAAGGATATATATACAAAAGTAGAGCCTGTAAGAAGGAAATGATATTTCATTTTGTCTAGTGTAGAGCCCCACATATATGTGGCATGATCTATATATATAACTGTAAGAGTGGATTATTTTTGTTCAAATGGCCACTATCTTTGCAACAGATAAAAGCTAATTCTCATTATTTTTGGTCTGGACCCCTCCACTTGTTTCAATATATTCAATTCAAATTTAATTTGTCCATCACCATATCCTAAAACAATTTCACCTCTAATTATTCTTGAGTCGCAATTTGTATACCGGAGACCCGTTATATATGAGCTATTTTAAAAAAGGATATTAGAGAGTAAAAGACCGAAAATTTTTACATATATTTCTAGCTGCTCTCAGAATTTGAGTTTGAGATCTTTTTACTAACGATTATAATGTTTTACCATATAAAAATAACATTGACATTACTTCAATATGTATACAATATGTATCTCATATCATTCCGACCTCTTTTATTCATTTTATTTATTTATTTATTTTCGAACTTCATTTCTACCTCTTTTAGGTTTCAGTCACATCATTGGAAAGTTGCTAAGTGTGTTCACAAATTTAAAAGCAAATATAGATATAAGTACCTTTTAATCACTTTGCTGATTAAAAGCCACACATAATATGGAATGAGAATATAAACACAGTCATTGCACATAATAGAAGAGAAAAACGAAAGATTGGAGATATACCTATATATATATATATATATATATAAATTTCACATATATGTTATTTTTTTAACGTTAAGGGAAAAAGCAAAAGCCAGATTGTCGAGTGGGAATTGGAAGTTGAATGATGATTTGCGAATGGACTTTGGAGACACAACTGAACCACTTTTGAACCGTTGCTTATATAAAGCAAAGAAAAATTGCATGGATGTAATTATATATATTTTTCTCATGATACTATTTGCCATTTGTGGTGTAGCTGTCTCTCACATGGTAATAATTGGGAATGCATGTATATATATATGTATGTGTGTGTGTGTATATATATAAATATCCATATATATGTATATATATAACCTTTGTGACTGCACCAACAGGCCCCGCCAGTGGGAAAAGGCTTTTGTTATGATCCATCGTCTTTTGGCTTGACTAGTTTGTTCAATGTTTGTTGTACAAATGCCTTTTCGAAATTTGACACACACCAAAAAAAAAAAAAAAAAAGTTTAAATTAAAAGAAAAGAAAGGGAGGAAAAAAAAAAAAGGTGACATCATGATGGAGTTCACGAGCTATTTTGAAGTTTGCAATTTGAGTTATAAATATTAGTTTGTGTGTTTCGTTATGGTAAGGAAAATGTAGGGTGCAGAACAACGAAATTTTCATTTAATTATTGGTTATTTCTAAGGGTTTAAATTATTGGTAGAACTACAACACATCCCGATATTTTATGATATACATGCATTTTAAATATCAATTATTAGATTATGGAAAAAAAAAAAAAAGAAGAAAAAAGATCTGAACCTTGATAATAAGAAGCTTGAAAATATTTCGACATATGAGATCGTCGAAAAATAAAGATGTATTTTCACAATAAAGTTTGGGTATATATATGTTTAGGTATAAGGTCATTTTTACAGTTTATTGCTTTAATTTATTTACTTTGTTGAGTGCGGAAGTACTATGTTGTGCCGTATTGTGCCGTTGAACAAAAGATATCAAAAAGAAACACAACGAATATAGTTAGGTAGTCCAATTGCGGCTTTAAAGGGACGAGATATGTGGAAAATTACAGTAAAAAGATAGTGTGAGGAATAATAATGGAATCTAGGCAATATTTGAACATAAGAAACCAAAAAAAAAATAATAATAATAACAATAATAAGTAAAAGTGTTGCTTATGTTTTGTATAATAACCTTTAATTTTATTTGGGGGACGAAGTGATTGTGATCCGATCATAAGAGATCAAAAAAGAATTTTAATTAGAGAGAGAGAGAGAGAACAAAAAGAATAATAAGTTGTTCAAATATTGATCATGTTTGACCCCCATGTCGTTAAGTATATATTGTGTTTCTCTTTCAAAACATAAAAGGCATGTCTATATAGTTTATCTTTATTAATTAACTCAAAACTTTTTTTTATGCCACCATGCATGCTACAAAAGTCACATATAACACATAGATTGCATTTAACAATGATAAAATGACCAATGATTTTCATGTATATAAATGTTTCAAGTTACAGTTCATGCATTTATATACAATATATATATATATATATATATAACTGCCTAATAATATACTATGTTTATCAAGCTTTTCAGTCATCTTCTTTTTATGTATCATTTCATCATGTCTTCTAATAATATCATTTATACCACGTCAATCAAAATAGTTAACAAACACGATATTTTAATTAAAAATAATATTATAATTGATGTGGGGTCTTATATAATTAATTAGGAGACATGAAAAAGGGAACATGAGAGTCGAATTAACCTAAAATGGTACGAGAGGTCTCAGACTTCAATATTACACGAAAGACTTGAGGCCATTTTTGAGTCCATCAGTTCAATACTCCTTAGCCCTTGATAACTCCGAGTTGATGTGTTTCATCTCTTGATATGGCTAACTATTACTCAAAGTAGACATATACTTAAAGTGTAGGGCCTTTTGGCCTCTAATCACACCTAAAAAAAATAAATAAATAATACGGATGATTGTTCCTCTACATGAAAAAAATAATAATAATAATCACTAGATGACGAGATTGATTACATCATAATTTGTGATGTGTGGGTGTCGTTTTGGGAGGGGAGATAATCTTATTTCCTGATTATTGTTTTTATTTTTATTTTTATTTTTATTCTTACTTTTTTTTTTTTTTGGTTTGGGTTTGGAGCCTTTGTCCAAGTCAGTAAGACAGAAAATGCAAAAAAAAAAAAAAAAAAAAAAAAAAAAAAAAAAAAAAAAAAATCTATCTAAAAGCAAATAAGGCAGTGGCAGAATATGAATGTTTAGGCCAAGAGATAATAAATGAGAAAATTTACTGTTGTGGGTATTGATCCATGTGTGGGACAGATGATGTATGATAGTCCAGATCTGCTTTCCATTATTTGTGCCACGGCCCAGACAGATTTACCAGTACGATTCAAAACTCTGTGCCCAAAGTTTTATTAGCCTGTCCACTTTGTCCTCTTCACCAGCATTGCCCCAAATCCCCAGAGAATTTTCACGTCAATTCTTTGAAACCCCACCAAAAAAAAAAAAAAAAAAATCAGGGATAAATAATTTGATCAACTAATTAGCAAAAACTATATGAAAATAAGTTTTCTAAACTCAGCTTACGTACCACTTTAGAGAGCGAACATCCCTATTTCAATAAATTGAAGGGATAGAAAAGACGACGGACGTTAATATATATTTGTACGTGATTAAAGAGGTTCTTTAGATGTTAATATAAATGTTTGGTTTATAAGATCCTACCCCTTGATAAAGAGATTGTCAACTTCATTATCGAGTATTTGTGTACCGTAAACAAGCTTTTAAATTTAAGACTCTTAAAATCGAAAAAAACTCCAGCATCAATCACATACTAGTGCTGTTATTGGAAAGAAAAGATACGTGATATAGCTTAAGAAATTGAAAAAATAGGGGAAAATTTGAAATCCAAATGACCAAAACTTGAGGAACATTTTGGAAGTTGTTTTGCACGGGTTTGAGTCAAAACTTGCACTTTGTCAGTTAAGTATAAATATATTACGTTAAAACCTTCGTAATAAAAATCAATCGAAAAAACATAGAAAAAAAAAAGTACGTATTTAAAGTCGACTAATTTCGAAAACTTATAACTGAGAAGAGTGACTGTAAACATAGTTCAAAGTTGTAAACCACCAAGAAATAGCATGACAAGAAGCACAAAGTACCATAATATCTATAACAAATGGATATGATCAGATGAAGATTTGGAATTTTAATGTTTTTGATTATATTTTCTGATATTATCTATTTTCCACAAATGTCTATAACAAAACAAATGATAAAGACATTTTTCCAAGTTTATCAACCGAAAACATTATCAAAATTACTTGCAAAGAATTTTTCATCTTTTTTATTTGGGCTATTTTTATGAATGGTTCTCGAATTATACACCTTGTTTTACACTTCATGTTATTATGAACTTCTCTACTATTATGAAAATATTCCTCTGTCAATATTTTGTCAAAAATTAGATAGAAATTATACATATTTTGAGTACATGAGCTTTAGTTTAAGTTAAAATTGTAATTTTTTTTTTTGGGAAACTGTACCTCTACAAGGAAAATGTTTTAAGTAAATTGTACTTTCATTAAAAATTTATAGCTTCATCAAAGATAGGTACAGGTTCCTCTAAAAATGTTTAATTAATATTTTATATTTAATTAAAGCTCACATGATTTGAACGTGTTTAGTTTCTGTTCAGTTTCGATCCATTTTTTAAGAATACTAACATAAGAACTGTTTGCATAATAGTATAAAAGTTCAAAATAATGTGACTTGTAAAATGAAAATTCAATGATAGATACGAGACTGAGTGTATAATTCATTAGTTGTTTGTGAAAATGCCCCCCTTTTTATTTTTATAAAAATAGAAGAATATTCTTTTGTATGAAATATGAGGAAAAGTGATCCTTTAAAAAGCACTGTTTAATAAATTTGTCAAATATGTTAATTATAAAATTCTCATTTTATAAGAATGGTCATCACTAATTGATTGTGTATCAATTATTTTAATGATCAATAACTATATTTTTCTTAACAAAAATATTATTTTTTGTTGAAAAACTGGCACCTCACCTAGTTTTTATATTTTTTTAACAAATAACGGGGCATTTACTTTAAAAATTGGCAATTGAATTATTGGTAGGAAATAATAACTTTTTTTTTTGGGACCTAAACATCACCACTATTTCCATCCTTGTTTCATGCAAGGAGTTTTTACCTCTCATAATATCATGTTGAGGATTTTTTACATGTTTGGTAAATTTGTTTTTTTCGTCTCAAAACAGTGCTTTGGATTTAGAGGGGATCTGGTTGGGAAGAGTGCTAATAAATAAAAGTTTTGGACACATTTGGAACTTTAAATATTGACAGATTTAACGATAATTGCTCAATGAAATTATTGCTTTATATGTATGAAATCGTACTATGTAACGTACAAACAATATCTCTCACGTACATTTTTCAATCGATTCTCTCTGTCCGATCCTGTTTTTTTCTCCATCACATCTTTGATATGGTAATTCAGTCATTCAGAAAATTATTTACATCAAATATATATATATATATATATATATTGGTATACATAGCAAGCATGAAGATACAAATTATTATATAACAGATCCACCACAAAAACTTTAGAAAGAAGAATCAAGTGTACATCAAATGTATAAAGAAGTAATAGCAATTTATATAAAATTATTTAAATAAATAATAGGTTTTTAAATAATTTATAGTAAATAATAAATTTATTACGTAAATAATTTATTACCATCAAGTTTATTAGGTAAATATTTTATTTACGAGACATAAATAAATAATTTATCTGATAAAATTTATTTATCTGATAAACATATTATTTATTATAAATATTTTAAAAACTTATTGTTTATTTTAATTAATTTTATAAAATTACTATGTACTATAATTTCGTCATATACATACATATATATATATATATATTGTGTATAAGAGTGCCACGAAACCCAAGATCCATGAGCCCAATGAAGTCTAGGTGCTCTAGAAACGACGAGTCATGCCTGAACGACACTTCTAAGGCAACCAAAATTGAAGTTTTTGGGACAGGTGGCCTATGTGGGAACAGTTCCTTGTAGGAGACTCCTGTGTCAAAGCTCATGTTTCCTTCAAACACAAGTAGTGTCCTAAAATGGCAAATATATACATATATGTGTACACACACACACATAAATCTTTCTGGTAAAGTACCATTATGATTACTCTATGTTTTTCAACGTCAAAATCATATTAAAATAAAACAAAATACTCCTATTAATAAATTATTTTTTATATCTTCATGAGGAATTCTCGTTATTAAAAAAAATAAATAAAGTGCACAATAGCCCCTCAAACTCTATGACTAGGTAGCTCCTCTATTGGCAAAATGTTGATAGATAGTAAAAACCCCAGAAAGGTAGCTTGAGACACAAGGAATGTGAGTAAACAAACGAAGGATAATATATATATATATATATATATATATGAAGTAAAAAGACCTTTTTTTTTTTTTTTTTTTTTTGTGCGTGTGTGTGTGTGTGTTGGAAGTGTGAAAAGCACTGCTGATTGGTGGGATGTGCTCCTTCTGCTGTAAGATTAAAGGGAAGGGGTTTTGAAAAAGACACTGCACCAAATAGCAAAAATGTGATACGCATGATTGGCCACTAAGGAAATTTGAAAAAAAATAAAAAATTGTAAAAAAAATAAAATAAAATAAAATAAAGTAATTAAAAAAAAATGTCCTACAAAAAACAGTGACCTTATAACTTCACCCTTTGTCTAAGCAAAACCAGCATTTCAACACCTTTGTCTTCTCTTTATTATTTTCTCTCTCACATATTTAGTGGGGAGTGTGTGGTTTGTTTTTTTAACCTACATGAGAACAGCCACACCCACTTCTCCAAATGGGGTGGCTCCAATCCCTCTTCTCTCCATTGAAGAAGCTCTGGTTTCGTCTCAACTCGACTCAAAAGAAAAGTAAATATTTTTGTTATTCTTGTTTTTCGAATATATTCAATAATGCTAGTTTCTCAAAAGATTTCTCATCCATGCATTTTCTTTCTGTGCCTCATTCATGAAGACCATCTCTATACAATTTGTATTTGTGATACACATTACTTATATATGCATATATATATATATACACATATATATATTGATAATGTGTTGTGATGAATGATCAGGAAGAGGGATATATATACTATACGAAGATGTGAAGTCGTGCCCATATGAAGATGTTCATGTTCTATGGTCGATACTAGTGGAGTCACATTCACCTTCTTTGCCGACAAAAGTGTGAAAGTTCCCTTATGCAGGCTTCACATTTCACGCCATATGAGAGATTCCCTGCCATGTACATAAGAAAAATTATTTATACACCCTTATATATATATATATATATATACACCTATAAATATACTAGAATAACACGTTTTTCTTTCCCTCACTTTTCTTTTTCTTTTTTCCTTTTCTCGAGATCCCTTGTGATTTAAGGTCTGCTTTAGAGAAATATATATTTGTATATTCTTTGGCTTTTTCACTTGTTTATGTTTCTTTCTTGAGTTATATTAGAGTGGAGGGAAACTTGAATCATTCCCAAAAGCAAAGAAACGTCTGGACTCTAAATTGATAAAATTTGAATATGGCTTTTTTACATATTTGTTGCCTTGTCTATTTTAGCAGTTGTGTTGGCAGTTTTGTTATGTCTCAACTTCTTTTTTTTTTTTTTTTTTTTTGGTGGTTAGTAATCTTCAAGGGTTTGTTAATGACGTTGAGAGAGAGAGAGAGAGAGCAGTTGAAATGGTCCAATGAATGCTAAAGAATGGATGGGATAACCTACATGACTTTCATTTCATGTTTTTCAATTAGTATTTCTTTTCTTTTTCTAAGTAGACAAATGAAAACAGATGAAACTCATGAATCACGATATGGGTTTTTAAGTTTATTTATTATACGTTCACATTGAGATTTAGAGCAATACGCCAGTCACTCATACTGACAATATATATATATATATATATATTAGAATTTCTACATTAGAACATTCTATGTGACAATATTGGTAGAAATTATTATATTAGTCGTTATATTAAATTTTTATATTCTGACATATAACTGAAACAGTTTTATGTCACGTCCTGTAAATTTTTAAGGTAGACACTCATAGATCAGACTGTTAAGGGAAAAAAAAAACACACGCACACATACACAAATAAGAGTTCATACTTAGTATATCAGAACCCTCAAACAATGATATATCACTCTTCATGATAGATGATAACTGAGATTGCCGTCTCTGAAGACATACTGCAGTAAGTTCGGCGAAACTCAACCTAGTAAGGTAGGAGTTGCATCATCAATTCTCTCTACATATTCATATAAAAAAAAGTTACAGTGCATCTTTACTTTTTACCATACGCCATGCAGCTCAATCTCAGTTATTGGATGATGAAACGAAACAATCTTAACCATTTGAGATTTTTTCCAAGGGGCCGCTAACAAATTTTCTTCAAACACTACTTTTTATTTTTTCCCTCTCATTCTTTAGAGCTGCATGCCACGTGGTTTTCACATAATATATATATATATAGAGCAAAATCTACACATCTTTGTGTATGTGTGTTTTGTCAATCATCTTAATAATTGCATGTCCATGTTAAGGTGTACGTGCGTCATCAGATACAACATTTGAGTGAAATTTGGTCATGCACAAACTGATTTCTCAATAGCAACAAAAATCTTACGGAGTTGGGACAAGTTTAAGCAGATGCAACTGAATATTATATATGTCACTATCGAATTTATTGACACACGAATATCTGCAGCTCACATAAAATATGTAGCTTTTACATCGAATCATGTGTTCGCTTAATTTATGATGTTCTTAATAGTGATCTGTAGAATCTCACACGAAAACCATGCCACGGAAACAATGATTTTCCTGAGAAGATTGTAAAAATTCCTTGCGAATTGCCCCTTGAACGAGTTGCAGACAATCCTGCATTAACGATATTTGATTTTGATAAAGATTTCATTCCAAAGGTAAATCATGCAGTTGTAGGAGCGTTGATGGAAAATATGTTCAGCGAAAAATAGAAAGAAAGTGAGATTGAATGAGTACCTGATATATATATATATATATATGATAGAATTTATTTAGAAGACGGTTCTTATGGCCTCATAAGGCTGACGAGGCAAAGCGTTCTGTTGCTCTCGGAAGCCAATCTTCGAAGAAGGCATAGCAATCCATCTCAGCACGAGAGATGGCGCCAAGGGGAGTGACAGTAATCTGAAAAAGATATCATGAAGACCGTGTAAATCATAGAGTCCTCTATTAAGTTCAAATATTAACTAGAAGCAATACAAAGATACCCACATATCCATCTCGCAAAGAGGGGAAATCTGTACCATCCTCCTGATCTGCTTCGGCCTTCTTAACCTACAGAAGAGGAAATAGAGTATTAGGTTAAAATTTTTAAGATAAGAAAAAATGCACCGAAATATTGGCTAAATTACAAGGTGGAAGAATGAGGCTTCAAATTACTTCATTTCAAGTAACCAGAATCAAGTATTTCTCTGTAGTCTTAGATAAAATACTAAATCACATTGACAAAGTAATAAAACAGCAAGAGTCAGTTTAACTGTAACTTCCGAACAGCAAATCAGCAACACCGTTAATTTCAATATAAACCAGTTCACCATTTACAAGAAAACAAGAGTTTGAAAGGATACCAATTAAAAAATAAAAAATAAAAAGGAAGAAGAAGAAGAAGAAGAAGAAGATGTCCAATTGAGTCCTAATCAAAATCTCAGCATGGCTAACTAAAATAACTATCAAAACTTCAACGTAACATGAGGGGGAAAAAAGGCTAGAAAAAAAAAATGAGAGCATGGCAAGCCAAAAACCACAAGACAAAATATACATGAAAGTAGTTACGGGGAGTAAAATGGAAAAAAGGACACACTTCTCTCTGGAACAATCGATGGTCTGCTGAAACATTTTGCGCATCAGTTTCTGCAGATCCCACCATATCCGTTTCCATCGTCATGGTTGACAACATTTTCCCTCCACGCGTATCAGAAGTAACGTCCCTCCATCCCATTTTGAATATACTTTTACCCTGCTTAGTCAGCTTATATCCCTTACAAGAGACAAGTGACAACAAAAATCATCATCAAAAGCACATTATAAAATGGGCCGATGCAAACCAGAATGATAAAAAGCTGGCAGTGAAAGCAGGAACTGTCTCCTTAGATATTGAAATATGTATACAAATTAACCAGAAACAAGCCTTGATCAAAAGACTAGCAAGACCAAAGTTTTGAGGGCCATATTGTTCCTGACATGGCAATAACAAATTCGTAGTTACCTTATGGTTAGCAACATTTGTCGGCAGATCAATATTCAGAAAACATCTCTGCGGATAAGATTGGCTCTTGACCTCCGCCAGTACTGCATCGATGATCGGTAAGCAAGCTTTAGCAGAGAGTGTGAAGTCACTAATTTGGCTCTTACCGGCACCCCTGCAAGTTGAGGGCAAAAGCAATCTTTTATCCTCTTCCTAGTCAAAAGAAATTAGGAATAACCATGCACTTGTGACAAACCATGTGAATCCCCCTTGATAACATACAATTGAAATACCGTGGTACTTGACATGAAAGAAAAAACTCTGCTTTGCAGCAATATCACCGTCAAAAATCAGCACGTACCAGTCATAAGATACAGAGATAGCGGGTATGCCATTGAAAAACGCCTCCCGAGCTCCGCCAACTGTGCCAGAGTAGACACTACAGTTTTACAAACGAACCAAGTTATAATTCAAAAATAACAAACCAGCCAACTAATTAACATCCTAACGGAATAGCTACTGAATACCGTTTAGATAGAATTGTGATTCAGAAGACAAAACTGATCGTTTGTAAGAAGCCAAATTATATTACTTCACAAGTTTGGCACGAAAAAATTCGATTCGTATACAAAATTCTAGAATCATTCCACTAAGTAGATCTGATCAGCTGCCTTATTTCAAACTTTGGATTGAAAAAGATATTATAACAGCAAGAATAATATAGAAAGTGCTTCAAAGGTAGAATGTTACGCACATGTGATATCCGCAGTTGCTACCCATGTTTATGCCACTGATTACCTGTGTGCGGATGTGATTTGAATATGTATCACTAGTGAGTACGAAAACAGAATCAACTTTGGAGATATCAACTCAAGAGAATTCTATGGTAGGATATAAAAATAAGTGTACTAGTAGGAAACAAGTTTAAAACATTAGAAACTCATATTAAATCACAATCATATCTAAATTAGATTAACTATTATAGTTTAACACGAAAAGTGACCTACCGGTAGCATAACCTTCCAAAGAATTGTCCATCAACTTATAGAAAAAGAGACCTAAGTTGTGTGAAAGTAACTATAAAGATTGAAATGTTCAAACAAGAAGAAAGATACCAAATCAGGAACCGATGGAAACAGTGCTTTGGAAATCCCAAGAGATGCGCAATCCGCAGGAGTTCCTGAAACATGAAAAGATTTCAACTTTTAATATCCTTTTAACTGAAAATCTCATTTGCCCAACGCCTTAAAAATAATAACAACATAACTAAGAAAAGAGGATTAAGAACATGTACCAGAAACTGCAAATGCTGTGGCTCCTGGAATGTCTGCTTGCTTAACAGCAAGAGGATGTCTCCAAGTTATGCTATGACTAACAGCAGACTTTTCCCTGTAAATCATTCAGCTCATTTTTGTTAAACGGGTTTGGATAAAACTTATCATCAAAAGTTCACTCAAGGGGAGTGGGTACTCAATCAGTATATAAGCATCGTAACAATCTAATAACTTAGCGATATAAAATAAATCCAACAAACGTGTCATGCAAATGGGTCAGGATCTCAACCCACGATCACTTGCAAAAGCTGGCTGTGACATCACCTTAAATGGGCTCGGGTAAAACTCACCCCAAAATAGCTCAAGAGAAAAGAAGGCTCAATCCATATACAAATATTATAACCGTAACTTAAAAATATACAGCAAATTCATAACCTAACAATTTTTAAATTAAATAAAGCTAAAGCTTTTTTTTTTTTTTTTTTCTCTCGCTGTTTTGGCTTCTCAACAATCAATCAAAAAACACAAAAAGGCAAAAAAAGAAGGAAAAAAAAGACACAATTTTGAATAACATTAGTATAGAAAGGAAAGAGGACGTACGAGTCAGGGGCACAAACTTGGACAATGTAGCGAGCAGCGGAGACGAGGACCTGGACCAGGGCTCGGAGCCCCGGCGCGTCGATTCCGTCGTCGTTCGTCACCATGATCGCCGGCTTGTTGCAGGAGCCGTTTCCATCAATTTCCATTTCCTAGAGAGAGAAACAGAGTAAGGAGAGAGAGAGAGAGAGAGAGAGGGATTGAAGAGACTGGTTTTGTTGTAAAGGTGTGATCTTGAACTGCGAAACTGTATCTAATGAGGTTAGGGACCAATGGAATGGGTTTCCGTATTTTATTATATGAATTTATTTATTTATGCTGAAAATTTTTTAAGAAAAAAAAAAATCAAGAAGGAATTTATGCCTCTCCATGTTGAGAATCTAGTGTGCACCTCCTGGTTCTATGCCAAGCCACCTCTTTTATTTTATTTTGTTTAATATAGTTTCATTTATATATTCTCCTAATAGAATTTATTTTTAAATTATTAAGATATAATTAAATAAATAAAATATTTTTTTTGATATAATAATTATGATGGATCTTATCTCATATTTTTATAAACTAATAAATAAAATAAAATAAAATAAAAAAATTATAAAAAAAAGTAACAAGGTTTACGGATGTTATAAAAAGTTCTTTATTTACTATAATAAAGTTAATAATAATTAAGGTAATTATACAAAATTAAGTTAATAAAAATAAAAAATATGGGTTATTATTTTTTAATATAATATTTTATAAGTATTAAAATGATAATTTAATATTAAGAGAAGGAATGACAGTCAGAATCCGGAGGAGGACTTGAGATTGTCAAATCTCATTCCTGAATCTCAAATTAATATGAGGTCTACCATTCTCACTTTTATTTCAGGAAAAAAAATGAACAAGTAAACAATGAATTAACTTACATTCTCTACTCTCATTCCCTACTTATGATAAGTAAATATGTCATTAATATTGAAATTATCTAAATCTATGTAGGTACAAAAAATACTAAATATTGAGATTAATTAGGGGCTATTTGGAGTCGCACGTTGCAAGTTTTCTCCCTTTTTTTTCCCCTCCAAATTATTGTTTTACCATCTTATTTCATATATACACCTCTGTTTTTTTTCTTTTCTATTTTCAAAATACGCATTCTTTAAAAGTTCATAACTCTTTTTTTTTTAAGTTAAATAAAATGATTATTATATCAAAATACTCAAATGACGAGAGTAATAAAACAATACTTATATTCAAATTTTTCTTTGAACGCACTTCAATTTTTTACATTATTTCCTATAAGGCAATTTTTTCTCAATTCACACTTTAACTAAATACACAATTCCATGCCTTCATTCATGTCCAATAAAAAAAACTCCAAAACTCATAATTTTGATTAGTACTCCAAACGGATCATAATTTCAATGGGAACCAAATTTTAATTCCCGTCATGTCATCTGTTATCAAACTATATTTGATAGCGGATATTGTATTATTTTTGCTACCGAATTTGATAATGAAATATTTATAGATTTCAGTTACTAAAATTTGATAACGAAAAGTTTATTTTCTGCTACCAAATTTATTTTAGTACTAAAAACTTTGGTCTCTTAAAAGTCATGATTCTTGTAGTAGTGTACTAAATCATTGTTGTGTTCACCCTAACACAACGGAAAAGCTAACTAACGATAGAGAATAGACATTAGCAACCATATGTAGACTTTAAAATTGGGAATACATTATCAAGGATCAACTCATTCGTTGCAATGGAATATTCCATGCTCAAATTGTCATCACTACAATGGTTGAATAGGACAAGCATGTGAGTAATGGGGAATCCAGACAGGAATAATTCATTATTCTTTGAACAAAGTACAATATTTTATTCTCACCAAATTGACATGAAATAACAATGAAACTCCAAAAAGAAATGTTCCGCGGAACAAAATGGTGGCCA
>CM046368.1:16353150-16379872 GCA_025413025.1 Ficus hispida | reverse complement strand
TTTTCTGTTTTATTAATAAATTCCATTAAATGTAATTTGTTAGTGCATAGTCTTAGGAGCTAGTACGATCCCGGTTGAGATTAACTCAACGGGTGAGAATGGAGTGCTTTGACTAGAAGCTTTCATATTTAAAATCTGAAAGTGATTTGATTCATTGGGACACAATTGGGTTAATTTGCTTACAACTAAAGGCAAAATTACAACATATAGTTTAGTGTTCATTACATTTTATGATGTAAGTTTGGCATCAGCGTGATGTGCAATAATATTCCGGACAAAGGTGGAGAGAGAGTGTGGCATTAGAGATCACATTGGTGCATGCAGGTCTATATATGAAATGATATATAAATATATATATATATATATATAAATGTTTATGTATGTAGATGTGTGTGTGTGTGTGTATATATATATGATCCTTTGTAGGGTTCTTGGGGTGATGATGGGTTCACCCTCACCCACCTCTTGTTTTGGAAAGTTATGATGGCCTCAAAGGCCATAAAGACCCATCAAAGCCAATGCTCTTTTACTTCTTTTCTGTTCCCCTTTATCATTTCACTTGTTGCTCTCTGTTCCCCACCTCATGGACTCCAAAATCATTGCAATGCAGAATGTCTTAGATACTAATCAAATGTTGTAAGTCATGTGCCTGCCAATTTATACATATCTATGTATATATATAAATATAAATCTAGAAATAATTTGTACCTCGTACTAAATTAAATATGGTGTCTCTATTTATTTTATCGTTGCAAACCTTTTGCAAATTTTTTTTTTTTTTTTTTCAAGTATAAAATATATCCCTTTATTGTAATCTTAAAAGTTTCTTTCGAATTTTGATATTGCACAACCAATTCCCAATTTAAATAGTTTTGTCCATGCATAGCTTTGTTTCTCTCTCTCTCTCTTTCTCTCTAGATTGATTGCATAATTACCTCTTAATTTCAACTTCTCATATTATCGGTTACTTTAATTATGAAACTACAACATATCCTTTGAATTTTTTAAAATTAATGTTTAAGTTCAAAGAAAAAAAAACATTTAACAATTTAATGTATTTTTGTCCTTTTGTTTTATTTTTGTTTTTATTTTTTTGCCCAACAAATGCACGAGAGATGAAAATGAAATATGTTTTTTTTTTTTTTAAATTAAAAGTAAAGGATGTAGTTTCGAAAAAAACATGAGAATAATTGGGAAAAAAAATAAAGAAGTATATAGCAGTTAAAAAAAAGTAAAAAGTAAAAAATATTTGGAATAAATAACAATAAATAGTAAATTTGATGAAATAAATGATTTATTTACCTCTTGGAAATATGTTATTTATATATAGTACATTTACTATTATTTTAACTAATTTAAACCTTGCTAATTATTTTAATTTATTTTTGAAAAGATATTATTTACTATACTTTTCAAAAAAATGAAATTTAAAGATATATTAATGTCAATTTCTATTCTTTTCCAAAAGAAAAAAAAAAAAAGAAAAAACAAAATATTGTCGTAGTCTATTAACTCTATGCTGGCTGAATTTATAATTTGGACCACCCATACTATACTAATTTATTTATTTTAATAACTCATTATGTAGGCCGGGGAAAAAGTTATCTAGATAATTTGGTCCCGCCTTATGAGCAAAAAAGCTAGAGTACAATTGCCCCCGTTATAATAAGTAATCGAACAAAGGGGAAATTTTTGAACATTTCAATTTCCCCAAATGTAAATCGTACAAAAAGACACATAAAATTAAAAAGCAAAGATTATTATTATCGGTGCCTAACTTCACGAGCTAAAAATTGAAATTATCAAAGCGTGGACCTAACTTCATAACTAATATTATATTGCTTTGTGGATATGGTTTGCTTATAAGACTAGAATTCCCTTTCTAACAAGTTAAAAAGACTAAAATAAAAACAAAGCCCACGCCTAAAATAAAGACCTTCTAGTCTAAAATTTAAGTGTGGTTTTTTATTTTATTTTATTGTTTCAATGACTAGCTATAGCTATTATTAGCTAGTGGGAGATATTTGTATCCTCACGAACTACAAAAGTATATCCTATCTATATATATATATATGTGTGTATAAATGTACATATATATGTATATGTTCTGTCAATTGCAATTTAGTTTTTGGTTATTGAGACTAGTGAAAAGTTATTAGTCTTTCCATATGGAAGTTCCATGCGCATATTACTACTTAACTTTCTGCTTTTTTGGTCTTTACGATGAGGATTCTGTGCGTGTGAGATTATTATTTAGCTACGAAAGTAACTTTACCAAATTCTTGGATATATATCTAGCTTCTTCTTAGCCTTTTTTTTTTTTTGGGAGGGGGGTGCTGAAGAAGCTCATCTTCTAGCTTCGATCTACAGTGCAAATATGGGATATCCGACCCGATCCATACAAATTAAAATAAAAGAAGTAATCTAACGGTAACATCACATCTAACTCCACGTGAAAGTGTAGCGTTATAAATCTCCTCATTCTCAAGTTTAAAAAAAAAAAAAAAAAAGAAAAAGGGAAATGCATGACTGCACATTTATTGGAAAAATATTGCAATTTTATATGGAATTTTTGCAAAATTGATATTAATAAAAAAGACTATATGGATTGGCATGTGGACCTAGAACGCTTGTTGAGGCGTCTATCCGGGTTGGCTCACGGGCTGGCCTGTCCAGTTTGACCTATGATTAAAGCTCTATTTTGATTTTTAATTCGTGTGCTTAGCAAATATAGGATAATTATATAATCTATAGTTCTTTCGAGAGGAGTAATTACAACCTATAATATATAAAGTGAGAAGCTTAATCATGTTTTAACAATTATTTAATATAATATAATGACGGTGTAACATTAAAAAATTTAGTTGTCCTAGATTAATATATATATATTTTTTATTGAAGTCCTAAATTAATATTATACCCTTGAAATGTTGAATTAATTTTATGTTACATTTTTCATTTCGATATGCTGTATTAAGTATGTTAAAGATCACAACAAAAGCAAGCACGTATGTGTATGTAATATATATATATATATATATATATATTTTCAAATTCACTTCTAACAACCTCTCTCAAACGTGATTAGGGATGACAGCAGGGTAGGGCATGGAATGTTTCCCCATCCTTGTCCATGCCTAAGAAGAGGACGTTGGGTTAATTTGGGGTTTGGGGATCTGGGTTAGGAAATCCGGCCCATTGGGAGTGTCTTCCCCATACCCGGCCTAATTTCCCATCATAAAATTCATAATCTACAAAAAAAAAAAAAAAAAAAGGTTGAATTTCATCATAAATTAAATGCTCTCACAATATAGAAACTAAATTTTAACGTATAAATACGTAGAACAACATTAAAGATTATGATAATACTAGAATACATATGTTAAAATACATTACTTATAAACTTTTTCTCAAATATGTAAATGGATTCGAGGATAAGAAAATGTCCCCATCCCAATTTCAAACTCCATTAATGATTCGACATCCGTAAGGAAATATGCCATCTTTACACATAGCATATTATATATGTAGATGGGTCCAAACCAATCATCATGCGCAAAAATCTTGCTTTAATATAATATTGATAAATGAGTTTGGATAGAGCTCATCGTCAAAAACTTGCCAAAAAAAAAGTGTCCAATTTATATATAAAAACCGTTACAGTTCGGGAACTTGACTATGTAGAACAAATTCCAACTTCTAACATATGGGAAGTTCTACATTTGTGTCTAGAATTAATATTGTAGAGCTTGAACGAACAATTCATATTGATCCAGTGGCCACCACTAATTAATACTAATACAATAATGTATATAATACGTAGCTATACGTCTAGTTGGCTGTCCAATCGACTACGTCCCCTCTCTTCTTCAATGAGCCAACCTCCTCAGATCGTATTTTAATGCCCGCAGATGTTTTTGAGAGACCATCACATCATGATGATCATCACGATTCATGCCGATCAAAACAATAATTTTTATGCCCACTATTCATTGTGATGTTTTTGAAAGAGGAGAGGATAAGAGAAAACATGCATCTGATTAATTAAGAGCACCTTGTACCGTTTTGGTACATGCATTATCATGAGGTCGGCTTGGTGTCGTGCATATAAATTTGCAAACAATTATGCATGGAGTACCCGCATGCTGGGACAAAATAAAATTCATGTTGGTTATTATGCATGAAGATATATATATATATATATATATATATATATACATCGTTAGTCTTTTAGATAAGCCTCTTGAAGAATTAGAAGGTCTGTTCAGAAGTAATTTGCGGAATCAAGGTGGGATCCTCACGGACAAAAAAAGATTGCAGTCGATTTGATAATGATCGAGTGATATTTCTTCATGTGTGGATTAATTAGTTTGATGATGTCGTGTAACAATCAGGTTGGTTAATTAGTTCTGGCACAGGCTTAAATATTACCTTGTGTTGCCTGTCGGTTAGGAATACTCTCTTTCGACTTTGAAGCTTAGTTAATGGGATCATTTGAGATCGAATATGCTAAAGTCTTCCATTAGAATAATATGTGGTTTGAAAGTAACTAAGTTTTGCTAAAAATCTTGATGTGAAACAATACCCTTAATTATTTTAGAAATATCTCTTATGCAGTTTCACATGTTTTTCGTAAGGGGAAAGGAAAAATTGGCTTGTAGAAGGGTTTATTTGTCGGTAAAAATGTGGTGGTTACAAGCCCGAGTTTTTGTGCTTACCGAATCCAATAAAATTTGGCTGAATTACCAAATTTTCTCTTTCGATCTTTACTGTAAATATGTACTCTTTTTTCATTTTAGTAATTTTCTCACTGAGTTTTCATTACAAGGTTTTTAATATGACATATTTGGAGATGCTAGCAGTCATGGCTTCTTCCTCTGGGATCATCTCCTAGATGTCTGGTGCTTCATTGGTGACTTTGGCTGCTAGTACTGGTCTTGATGATTTGGTTGCCTGCATTTGATTTGTTTTTAGCTTTTTTTTTTTTTTTTTTTTGGTGTGACTCTTTATTTTATTAATAAAACAATGGATGAAAAAATATGAGGACGATAAAGAGGTGCAAATCTAATTGGGATATCTTGATGTACCTATTAATTCATGTCATCATAATTTATATAAAAATATTTTCTAGCTTTTGGAAAATCCCTACTAACGACTTGACTTGTGGTCTCGATGTACACAAAGAATGGGAAAAAAAATTCTCATGATTAAAACTGGTTTTCAAATAAAAGAAAAGGTATTAAATACAATAGAAAGCAATGATTTCTAATAAAAAAAGTATAATATTAAAAAGATACCAAAACTATTAACAAGTAAAATCTCAAATGAGATAAAATCTTGGTATGAAAAAGAAAGAACACCATAAGTCTCATTTAAAAAATTTAAAATAAATCATTAAAAATAGCAACATTATCGTGTTCTAGTCGAATGTTCCGATCATCATGCTTATACTCATGTCGTGCCTTTAGCACACTTTGTGTCCAAAAATCATGGCAAATATGGTCCACGTAATAAAACATGCTGGAATGAACCCATTAGATAATTGTGATGAGACACAACGCCCGGCCTGTTTTGATATCTTTAGTAAAAGTACAAGGTAGCTATATTCTTTACTAATGATAGATCTATTACCTATCGAACTGACTTCTTCTTAGAAGATAAATACAACGTTGAATAATCAAGATAATTTAAAAGGGTATATTTGTAATTATAGTTCATAATTAATGATCTTTTAGATAATTTGAACAACAGCAGAAATGGTTATGTAAACCTTGTTTTCGAGTTCTGTTTGTTAGCCAAATTTGTTATTAGAATATGCTGATAAAGAATGATTTACCAAACACCCTATCTTATTGCAAATGTTTTAACAAACTATAATTAAAAGCATCTTCAAAACAATACCAAATAGTTACAACCCTGTATTCTTATTAGCTTCGATCTTCAAGTATTTGATATTTTATCTCTAAAGCTATTACATCCAAGTCATGATATCGTCTTCCAATTGATGGACCCAAAAAAAAAAAAAAAAAAAGCTTATGTACAACTTTATGTTGGATTATGAAATAAGGACTCAGGGCACAAAATTAAGGTTATTGTTATTTGTGAATGAGAACCGCAAACGGATGGATTTTATTAGCTAGTGGAGAACAAAATAAAATAAAAAAAGAACTCCCAATCATGAAAATCTATAGTATATAGATAACTGTATGCAATATCTAGAAGAATTAAATGTACATATGTATACCTAATTCTATATATCCAACAAAGGTAATTCAAGATCTCTCATCTATCAGGCAAAATTATTTTGCTTCTCAGCTTGTATAGATGAGAAAAAACAGCAAAGTGGAAAAAGACTAATGAAATGGACTTACGAAACAAACAGGTACTATAAGGTTCTTTTACGGCCTAAACCCAAAAAAAAAAAAAAAAAAAAAAAAGGTTACTAGAAAAATTTCTCTGTTGTGTTTAATTGAAATATAAGAATCCACTATGTACGTATTTCAAATTATAACGTTGAGATTATTCTTTTGTATTTACTTATGATATTAGATTTTGTCATGATTAGCTCTACGAGAAGATCATTTTTTTTTTTTTGGTTTTGTTTTGGGCCCTATGGCGAGATCGCAAGGTGATCTGGGATTGTGAGCAATCTCTAGGCTACGATGCCGAAGATGTTCCCCAAGCCCTCCACAACGAGATGACGAGGGCCGGGGAACGGTCGTGGGATCTCCCCCAAGCCGCCATGGCAAGCGATTTTCCACGTGCGGCGGAGTTCTAGGGCACGAGGGACTTCCCATGGGGTCGTGACAAGATCTCCCTCGCCACAAACGGTGCTATTTTAGTATTCCAGTGAGAAAACAAATGGTAGAATCGTAGAAGTCTACCGCTAGTGGCTAGCAGTATTACAGTGGACTATCTTCAGTATCATGGTAGGATATCGTCGATTTGGTGAGCTACGTACTATTGGTATCTTACTATATTTATATTATATGGCGAACTTGTATGGATCTTACGTGTTTGTAATTTTTTATTTTCTTGATTTTATGCTCTCACTGGTATAGAATATTAGGGCATCTAGCTAATTCTTAACACATACCAGACGAAAGATTTGTCCTTAAGAAGGCAAGTTTGCGCCCCAAGTTTCTCTCTCTCTGTTCTCAGTTATTTTCTTGTGTGTTTAGGAGAAAAATATTGATTTAACTTTAATTGTTTAATTTCAAGAAGTTGTTAAGAATTTTAAGCAGGATAGGGTATTATATGGCCTTAACACGACAAAAGTCTGCGTGCGAAAAAAGCTACACTTTCGCTCATAACCATCATCAAATTCTCTCCTCTAAACACATGCATGACAACTACAAATTAATTTCATTTATTATTAATAGAGAATATTCTAGATATATATATATATATGTGTGTGTATTTTCAGATTGAGTTAAAATATGATTTTGTTTGTTGTGTAATAGTTGGTTTTATGAAAGTTAAAGAGGAAGAGAAGGGTAGGAATTAACTTTACCGTCTCTCGTTCTTTAGATTTGAAGAGAGAAGGTAACAAGGCAAAGCCAATCTCAAACATTAAATTTTGGGGGAAAAAAAATATTGCTTCCACTACTTTCCTTTTACAGTGGGGCTTCGGTAAGATGAAGTTTCCACTCGGTAAAAAACAAAAAATAATAATAAAAAACAAGAAGAAAAGAAAAAACTCTGATTTTGAAATCTAAGAAAGATAGAGATGGGAATTAAAAAGGAGAGATGGAGTTAAATTTTTATTACTAGATCTGGGTTATAGGATTCGGCGTTCGCCGGAGGTTAATGGAGTTAGAGTTTCAATTAATATTAGATTGGTCTCTACTTATAACCATTACGTTCTTCTTCATTCACTGTCACCAATTGGATAGACGTCTTTAACTAGTCATCTCTTCATAAATATATCCTAGGCACTTCTCCTCCAGCTTGTTTTTTTCAGCCTCCTCTAATCGTCACCGTTGATATTTCATCCAACGGACAATATCAACTTATCGGACTTATCCCTATCTGACAAACGCACTAAAGAGCTTTCCTATATATACATATATATTTACATATGTATATACAATATAAGCAAAATATCCTCGAACACTATTACGTGAACTAATGTGCGTAGATATTGCTTTTTCACATGTAAAGCACAGCATGTGAGACAAATATGAGAAAATTTATCTAAAAAGAGAAAAATTAAAATAACAAGTAAAAAAAAATTTCATAAAAAGACTCCAGAAAAAAGCACGGAAAAAAAATATAAAAGATTAAAAGATTAAAATAAAAGAAATTATCAACGTGAATAAGGACTAAAAAAAAAGTTGGGCCCAAAAAATAAAAAAGGATTAAAATGAAAAAAAAAATTGGTCCAATTAGAAAATAAAAAGGACTAAAACGAAAAAAACTGATCTGAAAAAAAAAAACTAAAATGAAAAGAAATTGGTCCCAAAAAAAAAAAAACCAAAGGATTAAAAAAATACATACAAAAATCAATAGTGAGTTTTCTCACTTCTTATACATGTATAGGTCATTCTTTTTGAATAAAAAGAATTTTTATATTTAGAAAAAATGTTACTTCTTAATTATTAAATGTTATTACCGTTTCCAAAATTATGTCTTAAAAATGTTGCATATAATAACTTCAGACACTGAAGGAACCGAAAATCAATAGATACGATTTCGTAAATTGTCATTCATCTAGTGATCTCTCATTCGATTGCATATATTTGAATCTTCATATCTATATTAACGGTGACAACAGGTATAATTAATGTTAATTTCTAAAGTGTATAAACTAATAGATATGCAATAATATTTTCTTATATATCTAAACCTTTTTTTTTTTTTGGGTGTAAGATATCTCTGATACTTTATGATCAAATTCAGCGTTTATCTTATCCAATCTTTGTTTTACAAAAGATTAATAATGTCTTTTCATTTTTGAATATCTACCATGCACTCAATAAATGCCGTATCTGAATAGTATAGAAAATACATTTTTATATTGGTACACCCTAAATTTATTATAGAGTTGTAATTTATATATTAAATTTTTAATTTTGACAATTTACACCATAAACTTACAAATTTGTAACAATTTGCACCCCACTGATAAACAACATTGATTTTTTTAATGAAAATTGATAATTTACTTACATATAAATTGTTAATTAAGAGCATGAAATTGGGGTTAACATAAATAAAAATGACTATTTATTTCATGAATTAATAATTCATGTACAACCATGTATTAATTTTTGTCAAAAAAAATTAATATTATGGTTAATGGGTGTAAATTGCTACATATTTGTAAGTTCAGGGTTATTGAAATTAAAAGTTCAGGGTGTGAATTGTAACTCTATGATAAGTTTAGAGTGTACCAATGTAAAAAAGCCTATAGAAAATAACTAGAGTGATAAATCAAAATAAGTGATTATTTTGTCAGGAGATTTTACTCTTTTTGTCTAAAACATTAGGACGCATGATCATATTTTCATAAAAATATTTAACGTGTCCACTCTTTTTTAAGGGAATATATACACTTGTGAGAAGTTTTTTTTTAAATGAGGAAATAAAAGAGAAAATTAAACAAACTTAGATCAGTAAACAATTACAGCCATTGTGGGAAAAATATCGCTTAGGAATTAGTTGTGCTTTGGTTAAAATTCTCAATCGTTTGGAAACAAAATCAAATTTCTATTTTTTGTGGGGGTGAATAATTTTAGTGCAAGCATAACATAGGCTTTTTTTTTTTTTTTTTTTTTTTTTTTTTTTTTTTTTTTTGCGAAGAGCTGTAAAAAAAAAAAAAAAAAAGAGTTGAGAAGAGTATAAACTGCAGCTATCATGATAATGGATGTGACGAAATTTTTTTTGTGTGATAATTTGTCCTGTACAATCAGAGGATGCAAATAAACGAATGCCACAATTTTTTTTGGAGGATAAATCAATTGTTGGCCAAATATGCCATCTCTAATTTAATTCTTATCGATCGACTTTACCAAGTACGGACGTAAATGTGGTCCTTTTGTCGATAAGAGATTTAACAAAGATCTTGATGCATGTATTTCGAATTATAGATTTAATAATTAATCAATTCTTCAAGTAAACGTGATTTGTGTTTCCTTTTAGTCTTTTTCTTTTTAGATTTTGATGAAAAGGTTTTTAATGAGATATATATATATATATATATATATATATATATATATATAGAGAGAGAGAGCATTTTTTTCAAGATGTAAGTCTAGACTCTACTCTGTGAAACTCCTGGCTCTTTGGCCTTTTTAATAGGGTGATCTTAATTTTTTCCCATCTCTTGCAAACTCGATGTATATTCCATTTTTTTTTTCAGTAAATAAAGGAGAAGCTTCACAAAAGATTAAAAAGCTGAGAGAAAGATGAATTAATAAATAGCATAATCAAATTTATGACCACATAATATCAAAAAAATCCCTCATTCTTCTTCCTCTCTCACCCTTTCTCTCTCTTTCTTTAAAATAAAACTATGCACATAAATCTGTTCAAATCTTTATTTTCTAAAAAATCCAAGAATTTATCCCAACATCTGAAGATTTATCCATAAACATTTATTATAATTTATCATTTTTTAAAAACCTGTTATAATAAACTTTAAAGTACCTATAAAATACGCAATTTGCAACAATTTCTCTAAATTTATTGGTATGTCAGAACTATATCATATATTATGTAATAATACAATAAGACTTGAGAGAAAAAAAAAAAAAACGATGAGACCAGGTCGTTATGCTTTTCTCAATGTGTATTTGTTTTGCGTGTAACTACTATAGTAACGTTTAACAAGTACTGGAGATGATGAAATCGCCCAAATGTGTTTTGTTTAGAAATTTAAAAATGATTCAAAAAGTGTTGTATGTAGAGGCAGTCACCAAGTGCGATTACTGGTGCAACCGAAAAGAACGAGCACTAGTCTATGAGTATTGTATTACTTTACATTCGGTAAATTTTACGTCATACCTCGTCTCATATTTTTAGAGAAGGTAATCAAATTACTGGTAGATTAATGACTCCAAATTTTTACTTAAAACTTATTGAGTAAGAAACTGTACTATTAGCTTTTCCTCCCTAGCTCTCATCCAAAATTGATTGCTTGGCTTTTCTCGAATTGGTGGAATTAGCTAGATCAAGCATTCTTTTTTTTTTTTCTTTTCTTTTCTTTTCTTTTTTTAATTATTTATGAATTATCACCTCATTGGATTTTTTCAAGCAATTAGGTTTTTAACCAGAAGTCTTCCTTGTCTGTTTTTGGCCACAAGAAGATTTAGATATCTAGGAGAGAAGGGTGATCTTTCTACGGATTATTGATTTCAATGTCTTTTGCTTTGCCCTTGGGAATCTCGAGCTGTTAATTTGCTTTCACGGAAACCGTTTTCTTCTCTGGCTTTGGATTTTTATTTTTATTTTTTTCATTTGTTTGTAATTATTGATATGCTTCCTTTTCACCTTGATGTTTGATTTCTTGTTCCATTTCTCTTGCTTAGGCTTTGATCGAGAGGCCAGTTGATTTTTGCACGACAGGCAGTACTCTTTGGTGGGCAACTAGTTTTTTGAGTTGTCTTTTTCAGTTTTTTCGTTTGCTTATGATGTTTTTGTACAGCTTGACAATCCTAAACACTCTTTTTTCTCGTAGTAAAGTCTACTTCTTGGTTTTTATTTTTCAGGATTTTAATAAAGTTCATTTTTAGATTATGATTTTCAAAAACAAGATTTTAACTGTTTCATCTCACGTCAGGCTATTCTAGTTAATCTTGTTTTCATATGAAAGATTTATTTGTTTTCTTTTAGTTTTGAGCATTAAATTCCCTTTTAAGAAGGTAATTAATTATGAGTTTATGATTTCTTCTAATGATATAACTTCATTTTTATATTTTGTTTTCAAAAATTAGAGAGGGGAGTTTCGTGCGAGAGGAGGTTATTAGTAAGTGCTAATCTGAAATTGGGATGTGTTGACAACCTTCGGTGTTGGTTGTTCTCTTTCTTATACAAAAGAAAAGGGAATTTTGTAACGTAAACTTTTATTAAACTTTTAGATTTAACAGGTTCTCAAAAAAGAACCTTGAGAACCTTTCAAAAAAAAAAATCTCGAAAAAGAAAACAAAAAAGTATGATCTTAAATCATGATATATCAAATCTCAATTTCAAACCCCAGCACCAAAAGCTTGTCATCTAGACCTTCTCCAAGCCAACTCGGATGGGCACTTTGAATCACACACCAAAGGTACTACAAGATCCTAAGAAAAATTCCCCGAGTTGAAATCTGATCCTGATCCCAACTATAACCTTTGTTTGCCTATTACACGCATGCGATAAAGTCAGAGCTGCCTCCAACCTTGCCGAGGATTCTGGACCTCGAAAAGGAGGTGGTATTGTTGTTAATTTTACAAATCCAGTTCAAAAACTTGAAGTTATATTTAGACAATGGATGGGTTAGCAATAGTGTTATATTCTGTTAATACTTCCTCTTCACATTATGCCCAACGCGAGCATGTCAAGCACTTTGTTTCTAGACCTCGACTAAGAGGTATACTCTAACCAAATTGAAAGTTACCAAACTGCAATTGTAGTAATTCGAACTCAGAACATTTTTATTTAATTAGTTTATTCATTTTATATGAAAAGTATAAGCTATTAGAAGTAGAGTTAACAACAATATTATATTCTAATAATGTCACGGCGAGTCTAAGAAAGTACCTATCTTGGATACTTAGACTACAATAAGATCTTCAATTTGTTTCAGTTCATTTTTGTTCGAAAACTTTGACTATCAACCTATGTAGCACTTGATGAGTTATCATGATTCTTTTATTGGAAGGTTTTTAAAGGATTATTACATCAATTAATCATATATATTAATGAAAATATAACAATTGATCAACGGTGTAAGACTATGTATAATTTTTTTTTTTAATATTGATGTAAGTCAAGTCGGAGTGCTATATTTTGTCAAAAATTTTGAGTTAAGGCGGAATTGCCAAGATGAAAGTTTAAGTACCAACTTGCAAAATCAGGGGAAAAAATAAAGGAGATAGTAAGTATCAACGGAACTACCATATTAAAGCCAAGTTAAAGAAGTTTGCCTATACATCAGGAATCAGAACCACGATGTTAAACAAGCTGCACATGTGTTTCCTTCCAGTACTAAGCTAGCATTTAGTTTGTCGATTGGAGATAAAATTTTTAAATTGGAGCTGATTGACTTTTCAAAAATTAGTTATAAATTTTGTTGACTTTTCAGAAAAAGACAAAAATTAAAAGGAAAAAAAATACAGTTTAGTTAAAGTTAAATTTAAATGCCAAGCAAAGCTTAAGATTTGCATATTCACATGCCATCATACATTTCACTTGGTACTTTTTTTTGTTTTTGTTTTTTTGTTTTTCCTTTCTTACTGTTTTAGTTTTTTTTTAAACTAATTTGTTTGTTAAAAAAAAAAGATCGGAGTTCATATATTTCCATTTTTTATGTATTTGGAAATCTCGTAAAATCACAGGTAAAATAAAACTTGTTTGTGTAAAGGATAATCAGTTAGTTTGTTATTGACTGTTAAGAGTTAGTTTACTCTTATACAGGTGTCATTAGAACATTGGCTGTGTAATCGTATTAGTTAGTTTGTTAGAGGATGTTAATGGCTATTTATAGCTCTGTAAATGTTTACGCTAATGACAATAAAAGATTCATTCTTACACAAAACCTCTTTCCTTTAGATTTCTCTCTTTCTTCAGTTTTCTTTACATGGTATCAGAGCTGTAACGGCCTGTATCGGAGATCTTACCGGAGTTTATGCCGGAAATCTCCATGGACGGATCTTCGTCAATTTCTCACTTTGTTCCAGTTTCTTTCACTCATCCGATTGCGTTGAAATTGGATAATGATAACTTCCTCATTTGGCGCAAACAAGTTATTGCTACCATTCGAGGGTTTCGTCTTCAACACTTTCTCTCTGCTTCAACAGGTTCGCCATTGTTGTACAGATCTCGCGACGATGAAGCAAATGGAATCATCAATCCTGATTATCTGAACTGGGAGCAGCAGGATCAACTCATCATGTCTTGGCTTCTTGCTTCAATGTCAAACACGGTTCTTTCTCGAATGGTTAACTATGAAACCTCTTCCCAGATCTGGCACACATTGGAGGTTTACTTTGCCCAACAGGTTCGGGCAAATATCAAGCAGTACAAAGATCAACTTCAAAACGTTCGTAAGGGCTCTCTCTCTATCAATGATTTCCTACTTAAAGTGAGGGGAATTGTTGATATGTTAGGGCTAGTTGGTCATTCAGTTTCTACTAAAGATCACATTGATGCAATCTTGGATGGTTTGCCCTCGGAATATGAAACATTTACAGTATCTGTGAACACCAGATCTGAACCATATACTGTTGATGAAATTGAGTCTCTCCTTCTTGCTCAAGAGGCTCGAATCGAAAGGATCAATAAACCTCTCGATCTAGATACTCAGAGTATAGCCAATCTAGCTCAGTTCAAGAAAAGACCTTCCCTTCCTTTTAACAACCAATCATTTAACAACTCAAGTTGTTTTCCTGGAGTCTACAACAACTTTAGAGGATTTCCAAGCCGAGGTCGTGGCCCTTTCAAGTCTCGAGGTGGTTTTTCTAATGGCTTTTCTAATCGAGCACGAGGTTTTGGAAAATTTTCCCAATTTTCCAAACCTGCTATGGGAACAAATACAGGCAAACCAGTATGTCAACTGTGCAACAAGGTTGGGCATGAAGCTTTACAGTGTTACTATCATTTTGATGTTTCATTTACAGGACCTTCTCAGTTGCAAGGACAGGGTCAAATTCAAGGCAATCTCCATGAATTCAACACCGATCAAGGTAGCTGCCAATCTGATTATTTTGCATACGATTCTGAAGGAAACTGGCAAAGCACCCAAATGGCCTCTATGCTGGCTACACCAGAATGTGTCCATGATTCAAGTTGGTATCCAGACTCTGGTGCTACCAATCACCTCACAGCTGATCCTGCCAATCTAATGCATAAGGCAGATTACTTTGGGCCAGAACAGGTGCACATGGGGAATGGTAAGGGTTTACAAATCAAAAGTGTTGGTCATTCAGTTTTCCATTCTCCCTTTGCTCCAAAATTATTGTCTCTAAGTCAGCTTTTACATGTTCCAAGCATCACAAAAAATCTTATGTCTGTTTCAAAATTTCCCAATGACAATAGTGTTTATTTTGAATTTCACCGAAACTGCTGTTTTGTCAAGGACAAGCATTCCCACAAGACTCTGCTGGAAGGGAAACTTAAAGAGGGCCTCTATGTCTTTGACAACACTCAAATCAATCTCCTCAAACCTGAATTTGAAGCCTCATGTCACTTGTCCACCAGTAACTTATCCTCCAGTCCCATTGCCTTTAACACTGTCACCATTAGTACTACTCATTCTGTAAAAAGCAGTAATTCTTTGTATACCCTACGGCATAACAGATTAGGACACCCATCTGAGAAAATGGTCTCTTGTGTTCTTAAAAGCTGTAATCTTGAGCATGCTAATAAAGATGCTTTTTCTGTCTGTCAAGCATGTTGTATGGGTAAACTTCATAAACTACCTTTTCCTAAATCTACCACAATTTACAATGAGCCTTTGCAACTAGTCCATTCTGACCTGTGGGGTGCTTCTCCTGTTGTTTCTGCTCATGGTTACAAATACTACATTCACTTTGTGGATCAGTACTCTAGATTTACTTGGATGTATCTGTTAAGACAAAAATCTGATGCCTTTGCTGCCTTTTTCAATTTCAAAACACATGTGGAATTACAATTAGGCTTCAAATTAAAGGGGATTCAAACTGATTGGGGGGGTGAATTTAGAGCATTTACTGATTTTCGCTTTTCAAATGGCATTACACACAGAACCTCTTGTCCACATACACATGAACAAAATGGAATGGCTGAGAGAAAACATAGGCATATTGTAGAAATTGGTTTGACTTTGTTAGCACAGTCTTCCATGCCATTCAAGTATTGGGATGAAGCTTTTAGAACTTCTATATTTCTTATCAACCATCTTCCCACACCCCTACTAAATCACAAAACTCCATTAGAAGTGCTATTTCACAAACAACCTGATTATTCTCAACTTAGGGTATTTGGTTGTGCCTGCTATCCAAACATTCGTCCCTACAACAAACACAAATTCCAATTTAAGTCCAAACCCTGCACTTTCCTAGGTTATAGTTTGAACCACAAGGGGTACAAATGTCTTGATGAATCTGGGAGAATTTTCATTTCCAGGGATGTGTTGTTTGATGAATTTTATTTTCCTTTCACCAAACAAAATGCAAGGTCCCCTTCTTCTCTCTCTTGCACACAAAATGATGGTTTGTCTAATCCAATACCATTAACAGTACTTCCTAACACTCACATTTATCCAACCTATTCTCACGTATCCAAATCAAATTCCTCATCTTCAGAGTCAACCTCCTTTTCAAATGTCAGGCAAGATCCTACTGACCTTGTCACTCCCCTCGTCACTGATGACCAGTTACTTCCACATGTAAATCCTCCAAATTCTTCCACTGCTAATGTTCAAAACTCAAGTGATTTGTCTAGCCTGCAGGTACAAAATAGACATTCCATGATCACACGTGCCAAGAATGGAATCAGAAAGCCAAAGGTGTTCCTTACTACTTCTGAACCTACAACTGTTGATGAAGCTTTGAAAAGTGAATGTTGGCGAAAGGCTATGAATGATGAATTTCAAGCTCTAATGAAGAATGGAACCTGGAGTTTTGTGCCTCTCCCACCTGGCAGGAAAGCCATTGGCTGCAAGTGGATTTTTCGAGTTAAGGAGAATGCTGATGGAACTATCAACAAGTATAAAGCCAGGTTAGTTGCAAAAGGGTTCCACCAAGTTGCTGGTTGTGATTTTTCAGAAACATTTAGTCCAGTAGTCAAACCTACAACTATAAGAACTGTTCTGACTATGGCCTTGAGCAAGCAATGGGCAATAAGGCAATTAGATGTCAATAATGCCTTTCTTAATGGAATTCTACAAGAAGAGGTTTATATGGAGCAGCCTATTGGTTTTCAAAAAGATGCTGCTAACTCACAGATTGTTTGCAAACTGCACAAGTCCCTGTATGGACTTAAACAAGCTCCAAGAGCTTGGTTTGAAAAACTTCACTCTGCTTTTGCAAGACTTGGCTTCACTTCTGCCAAAACAGATCAGTCCTTATTCACTCAAGTTATAGAAAAATTTTCTATCTTGATACTGGTCTATGTGGATGATATCATCATTACTGGGAGTAATATTACAGTTGTTCAAAGTATCATTGACAGACTGAATCATGAGTTTACACTCAAAGACATGGGAGAGCTGGATTACTTTCTTGGACTACAGGTCAAGAAAACAGCTACTGGCAGTCTTCATCTCTCTCAGACCAAGTATGTTACAGATTTACTTTGCAAAACCAAAATGCAGCTTGCTAAAAGTGTCTCAACTCCAATGACAACAGGAGAAAAGCTGGTTAGTCATGGGAGTGAACCAGTCAGAGATGCTAAGCTGTACAGGAGTATTGTTGGTGCACTTCAATATGTCACCATCACAAGACCAGAATTAGCCTTTTCTGTTAACAAAGTATGCCAGTTCATGCAAGATCCGCTGAAGGTTCACTGGAAAGCTGTCAAAAGGATCCTCAGATATTTGTCAGGAACTCTTGACTTTGGTTTAGAGCTCAAAGCAGTGCCAATTGAAGACTTAAACCTTGTTGGGTTTAGTGATGCAGACTGGGCATCAGATCCAAATGACAGGAGATCAACATCTGGGTTTTGTATTTATTTTGGCAACAATCTGATTTCCTGGAGCTCAAAGAAATAACACACTGTCTCTCGATCTTCAACAGAAGCTGAGTATCGAAGTCTAGCTGTCTTGGTTGTTGAAATTACCTGGATCAAGTCTTTACTGTCTGAATTACAGCTTCCCACTCACAAAACACCAATTATTTGGTGTGACAATCTTAGTACAGTGATGATCTCAGCAAATCCAGTTTTACATGCAAGGACAAAACATATAGAAATTGACCTGTATTTTGTTCGAGAAAAGGTCATGCAGAAACAGATTGAAGTTATACATGTTCCATCAGTGGATCAGATAGCAGACGTCTTTACCAAGGCAAACTCGAGTTCTAGGTTTGCTTTTCTGCGAAGCAAACTCAAAGTAGAAAGCTTTTCTACTATGAGTTTGAGGGAGGGTGTAAAGGATAATCAGTTAGTTTGTTATTGACTGTTAAGAGTTAGTTTACTCTTATATAGGTGTCATTAGAACATTGGCTGTGCAATCGTATTAGTTAGTTTGTTAGAGGATGTTAATGGCTATTTATAGCTCTGTAAATGTTTACGCTAATGACAATAAAAGATTCATTCTTACACAAAACCTCTTTCCTTTAGATTTCTCTCTTTCTTCAATTTTCTTTACAGAATTCATAGGAAATGTCATTTTTAAGGTTAGATCTTAAAATTAGTACATGTAAATTTAAATTCTGGTGTTGAGATTGTGAAAGATCTAAAAAAGACATTTACGACCGTTGTATCACATTACCAGTGATATTTCTTTATCTTTTAGTTGTACTGTTATATATTAAGTAGGGAAAATTACTCTAAAACCTAAGTAAAATAAGGGCTAGCTTTGAATGTATCAGAATGTGGGTTCGATCTCATATAATCATATTGATTTGTTCTTTACAGAATTACAAGTGCCATGACGCAAGCAAATTTTTTTTTTTTTTTTTAAATAGAAAACGATAAGAATGATAATTTAACCCAGAGTTGGATATTTAAAGAAACTGTAGGGCCATAATTCCTTCTTTTTACATATATTAACGAGACTTTTTTTATCTTTTAAATTAGAATTGACATTGCGATACTGAACAGTACAATCAAAACGGGACCATTAAACTTTAAATCTGTGCGGTGCCTGTTGTCAAATACATCCACACATGTAGGGACCAATTCTGGTGCAACTGTTTGATGAAATTAAATATTAAAAAAAAAAACGTGTGTACAGTCCTTTGTTGTCAGATAGAGATATATCGGAGCGCCATCTTTTAGAATAACGTTAAGAGTCACCAATAAAATAAAAACCAATATAGTATGTTATCCAACGTTATTAAAGTAGGGAAATTCTACAATGAGGGAAACTTTTTTACTTGATGGAGTAAAATTTTCTAACCAATAGATTGGATTTAGATGGTGTAGATGTTATGTGCTCACAAATTCAATAATGCACCCAACTACATAGCGTTACAAGAATCACTAACCAAAATAAAAATAATAATAATAATAATAATAACAAGCCTCCCTGCTACGTGCCCTCCATGGCTCCGACGAGCGACGACCACGACGATCAGAAACGGTGCCGTCGCGAGCCACCCACAAGCTCCCCGGCAGAAACGTTTCCAGCAGAGGGGAGGGGGTTCGCCCCAGATCTAGCGACTTGAAGTGGGTCATGACTTGAGATTGTCGCGCCAGTGGGCTGCAAGTTTTCCGGGGGCCGAGGGCTATTCGTCTGGGGGCAGGGTGGGGCTCGGTCGCGCGGATCTGGCTCGCAGGGGGTCGTCGCCGGGGTCTGGGTGCGGATGGCGGTTTCGCAGGTCGGGGAGCCGCCGGGGGGGGGGGGGGGGGGTTGGTGTGTTTCGCAGGTTAGAGGCCGCCGGGGGGTTCGCGTGTTGGTGGTTCGCCGTCGCCGGTGGGCTGGGTTTTTTTTTTTAATATTTATTATTATATTTAAATCTGACTTGTACAAGGGATTTTACGGTGTGTAGGAGGTTCCATTTTAAATCTTTGATTTGGTGATCCTCAATCCCTTCTAACCCTTCGATTTAAATCAAAGGTGTAAACATCAATGTGGTAAAGTTATCAATGGGGTAAAATAACTTTACCCCATTGTAGAATTGCCCATTAAAGAAATAAAAAAGGACGAGAAATCTGACTTATATATATATATATACGTGTGTGTGTATATGTGTGTGTGAATATATATATAGATATATATGTGTGTGTGTGTGTGTGTATTTTCAGATTGAGTTAAAATATGATTTTGTTTGTTGTGTTTTCTTTGCTTCTCTAATAGTTGGTTTTATGAAAGTTAAAGAGGAAGAGAAGGGTAGGAACTTTACCGACTCTCGTTCTGTATATTTGAAGAGAGAAGGTAACAAAGGCAAAGCCAATCTCAAAACATTAAATTTTGGGGGAAAAAAAATATTGCTTCCACTACTTTCCTTTTACAGTGGGGCTTCGGTAAGATGAAGTTTCCACTCGGATAAAAAAACAAAAAATAATAATAAAAAACAAGAAGAAAAGAAAAAACTCTGATTTTGAAATCTAAGAAAGAGAGAGATGGAGTTAAAAGGAGAGATGGAGTTAAATTTTTAATACTAGATCTGGGTTATCGGATCCGGCGTTCGTCGGAGGTTGTTGGAGTTAGAGTTTCAATTGGTATTAGATTGGTCTCTACTTATAACTATTACGTACTTCTTCATTCACTGTCACCGTTTGGATAGACGTCTTTAACTAGTCCTCTCTTCATAAATACTAGCTAGGCACTTCTCCTCCAGCTTGTTTATTTCAGCCTCCTCTAATCGTCACCGTTGATATTTCATCCAACGGACAATATCAACTTGTCGGACTTATCCCTATCTGACAAACGCACTGCAGACCTTTCCTATATATACATATATATGTAATTTTTTCATATACTAGTGTAAAGCACAGCATGTGCTATGCACATGTGACACAAATATGAGAAAATTTATCTAAGAAGAAAAAATTAAAATAACAAGTAAAAAAAATAATAATAAAAACAAGAAAAAAAGAAAAAACTATGATTTTGAAATCTAAGAAAGAGAGAGATGGAGTTAAAAAGGAGAGATGGAGTTAAATTTTTAATACTAGATCTGGGTTATCGGATCCGGCGTTCGTCGGAGGTTGTTGGAGTTAGAGTTTCAATTGGTATTAGATTGGTCTCTACTTATAACTATTACGTACTTCTTCATTCACTGTCACCGTTTGGATAGACGTCTTTAACTAGTTATCTCTTCATAAATACTAGCTAGGCACTTCTCCTCCAGCTTGTTTATTTCAGCCTCCTCTAATCGTCACTGTTGATATTTCATCCAACGGACAATATCAACTTGTCGGACTTATCCCTATCTGACAAACGCACTGCAGACCTTTCCTATATATACATATATATGTAATTTTTTCATATACTAGTGTAAAGCACAGCATGTGCTATGCACATGTGACACAAATATGAGAAAATTTATCTAAGAAGAAAAAAATTAAAATAACAAGTAAAAAAAATAATAATAAAAACAAGAAGAAAAGAAAAAACTATGATTTTGAAATCTAAGAAAGAGAGAGATGGAGTTAAAAAGGAGAGATGAAGTTAAATTTTTAATACTAGATCTGGGTTATCGGATCTGGCGTTCGTCGGAGGTTGTTGGAGTTAGAGTTTCAATTGGTATTAGATTGGTCTCTACTTATAACTATTACGTACTTCTTCATTCACTGTCACCGTTTGGATAGACGTCTTTAACTAGTCCTCTCTTCATAAATACTAGCTAGGCACTTCTCCTCCAGCTTGTTTATTTCAGCCTCCTCTAATCGTCACCGTTGATATTTCATCCAACGGACAATATCAACTTGTCGGACTTATCCCTATCTGACAAACGCACTGCAGACCTTTCCTATATATACATATATATGTAATTTTTTCATATACTAGTGTAAAGCACAGCATGTGCTATGCACATGTGACACAAATATGAGAAAATTTATCTAAGAAGAAAAAAATTAAAATAACAAGTAAAAAAAATTTACATAGAAAAAACTCAAGAAAAAGGCACGAAAAAAAATATAAAAGATTAAAAGATTAAAACAAAAGAAAATATCAACGCGTGAAAGGACTAAAAAAAAGTTGAGCCAAACAAATGAAAAAAGGATTAAAATGAAAAAAAAAAGATCCGGGAGAATACAGAAGACCAAAAAATAAATATGAAGGTAAAAAAAAGGACCAACATGAAAAAAGTTTGGTCCAAATAGAAAATAAAAAAGGATTTAAACGAAAAATAAAATTAATCAGAAAAAAAAGGAACTAAAATGATGAAAAAAAAAATTGATCCAAGAAAAAACCCAGAGGATCAAAAAGATAAATACAAAAATCAATACTGAGTCTTCTCATTTCTTATATATGTATGGATCATGCTTTTTGAATATGTGCACTACTTATGAAATTATTATACTCATGACCTTGCCGTGCGGTTCAGAAAGTCCAGTCCATTTCTGTTATTTGAATATTATTTGCTCGCGCAACAATCATTGAGGAAACTAGAAATATAACTCCAAGGAGCTCATGGCTACAACAAATATCCGAATACTAAAGAACATAATTTTTATATTTAGAAAAAAATGTTACTTCTTAGTTATTAAATATTATTACTGTTTTCAAATTTATCTCTTAAAAATGTTGCACATAATAACTTCGACACTGAAGGAACGGAAAATCAATAGATATGATTATATAAATTGTTATTCATCTAGTGATCTCATTCGATTGCATATATTTGAGTATTCGTATCTATATTGACAGCATTAATATGTAAACCTTTTTTTTTTTTTTGGGGTATAAGATATCTCTAATACTTTATGATCAAATTCAGCCTTTATCTTATCCAATCTTTGTTTTACAAAATATTAATAATGTCTTTTCATTTTTGAATATCTATCATGCACTCAATGAATGCCGTTTCCGAATGTTATAGAAAATTCATTTTTGTATTGATACACCTTAAATTTATTATAAAGTTACAATTTACATTTTAAATTTTTAATTTTGATAATTTACAGCCTAAACTTACAAATCTGTAACAATTTACACTCTATTGAGAAACAATGTTGATTTTTTAATGAAAATTGGTACTTTACTTGCATATAAATTGTTAATTGAGAGCAAGAAATTGAGGTTAACATAAATAAAAATGATTATCTATGTCATATATTAAGAACTCATGTATAAATTATCTATCAATTTTCTTTAAAAAAAATTAATATTATAGTCAATGGGGTGTAAATTACTACATATTTATAAATTTAAGATGTAAATTATTGAAATTAAAAGTTCAGGATGTAAATTGATATTTTACGATAAGTTTATAGTGTACTAATGTAAAAAAGCCTATAGAAAATAACTTGAGTGACAAATCGAAATAAGTGATTACTTTGTCCGGAGATTTTACTCTTTTTGTCTTAAAACATTATGATATATAATTTTCAAATTCTCTAAAAATATTTAACGTGTCCACTCTTTTTTAAGGGAATATATACACTTGTGAGATTTTTTTAAAACGAGGAAATAAAAGAGAAAGTTAAACAAATTTAGATCAGCAAACAATTAAAGCCATTGTGGGAAAAATATCTTGGTAAGGGCTTAGGAATTAGTTGTGCTTTGGTTAAAATTCTCAATCTTTTGGAAACAAAATCAAGTTTCTATCTTTTGTGGGGGGTGAATAATTTTAGTGCAAGCATAACATAGGCCTTTTTTTTTTTTTTTTTTTTAAGAACTTAAAAAAAAAAAAAGTTGAGAAGAGTACGAGCTGCAGCTATCATGATCAATGGATGTGACGAAATTTTTCTGTGTGATAATTTGTCCTGTGTAATCTGAGGATGCAAATAAACGAATACTTGGAGGATAAATCAATTGTAGGCCAAAAATGTCGTCTCTAATTTAATTCTTATTGGTCGACTTTACCGAGTGACGTAAATGTGGTCCTTTAGTGGATAAGAGATTTAACAGAGATTAGCTAGGAAAAATTTCCTCGCTAGCTATAGGTCTATGCCGAGGAACCGCGACTTATAGCGAGGAACTATGTCCTTGCCAAAGTCCCTTTTTTTAATAGTGTCTCATTGGTTGCTTCTCTTAGGTTACTATAGATCATTTTTTATGACCTATTTTTTTTTTTTTTTTTAAGGAAAAACCGAAAGTACCTTGGTATTGATTATTATTGAGAATTTGCCTTCTGGATATGCATTATTCGTGTCCTTTGATCATAATTCAAACGGTTTAATTTTCTCCATTATATTGGACTTTTATAATTACTATGATTTTAAGTTTAATTATAGTGTCCTGATACCTGACAATTTTCATGTTGAAATTTAGACTACATCTGTTACAATAATATTTTCAAAATCTAAGAAAAATGAATGTCATGTTGAAAAAACTAGAGCGTAAATCATTACAAATCATTAGCCATTGTTTGACGAGTGGAAAAGGGAAAGGAAAAAAATTAGAGTAGAGATTTTTGAGAGGAAAATGGAATCTTGATTGTTTGGTATAGAGCAGAAATTGGGATGAAAGGGAAATTGAAATCTATAAGTCCCACTACTTTTTTGTCCTTCCAACTTTGAGAGAAGAAAAATGGATGTAAAATTTTTGACAAAGCAAATATAAGTAAAATATCTATTTTACCTTAATCTATTATCATCTTCTAATTTATACAAGGTTATAATTGTAAATTGCATTTAATTAGATATTTTCTTTCATGTTTTTTTTTTTCCCATCAAATATGATGGAAAACCTCTCTTCTTTTCATCCCTAGAGATTTTATTACTCATTTTTTATATCACTCTTACTAAACATAGCATAAAGTTCTAAGAGAAAATATGAAATTTCTCGTTAAATCTTATTACCCGTCAAGCTTCCAAAAGAAAGATATCAAGAAAGAAAACGTGATTTCATGCGAAAAGAGAGTTCAAGTATTCCCCGAAAAAAAAAATAATAATAAATAAATAAATAAATAAAAATGGAAGGAACTACTCATTGTGAAGCTAAGCTGTGTGTAGAAACGCCACGAGATTAGCTTTTCAACTAAAGAACGGCAATTTGCTAAAAAATCTTAAATCTTTATGTATGTTGGTCAATCTCGTTTCTCACCTGGAGACTCTCTCTCTCTCTCTCTCGCTATATATATATATATATATATGTAATTATCTAGCATCATAATTAATTATCTGGATGTTGATTTATATTTTGAACTCATGGGGTATACAAAAACCAGAGTTGCCCTATATATCCTTAAATCTTTTGAGTAATAAATCCGGATTCTTTTTATGATATGACCTCTTGTTTTTATATTATTGATAGGAAACAATTTTTTAATAGTTAAATTTAGTTTTTCATTGATGATTTATGATGTTGATGTTAAAATTTATAGCGCAAAATATAAAATTATTTCCAGTTATATAAATCCGGTAGTTGAAAATTAATCAGTACTTCATGGGGAATACAAAAACCGAAAGTAACCCTATATCATTTAGATATTGCGAGTAAATAAACCTATTGAAACCTTGATGAATGTGGGATTAAATTCTAAATTATTTCTGGTTTGAATCTCAAGAGACGTTTCCATGTTAAAAAGAGAAATAATCTCACTATAGTATAACTTTAATTTAACAGCAACTTGTTAGTGATGGGATAAGGAATTATTCTAGAATAAAATTGATAACCATATACATAATGCAAGACAAAATTCATGAAAATTGCGAATATCGGACATATTCATGACGTGAAAATTAAGCTAAATATCACCTGATGATTAGTGCTGAGTTAGCAGTGATCTTTCCCGTGATTATTTTAATATGGCTCTAAATACTCGGGAAATCAACATCACATGCGCTTAAGTTTAAAAAAAATGGAAAGCCAAAGATTTTCTTTAAGTATATATTAATTACTCTGCAATGGATTTTATGACTCAGTTTGATTTTTTTTTCTTTCTATTTTTCCTCAAGTAATAACGTCTATTTTGACTCAAATTTCTATCATATATGATATAATTCGCGGTTTTCTAAATTAGGAAAAAGAAAAGGCAATTACTGGTCAGCAAATATAGGGGAAAACGAAATAAACGTGGAAGCTAGTACCGCGGTGATTCTTGACATTATTAGTTAAACAAACATGAACAACATATATATATATATATATATATATATATGTATATAGTTACTCTTAATTTCGCTTTGGACTATTTATATATTTGAAATTATTAACTTAGTTATTAGCTTGTTGTAGAGATAAATTTTACCTACAAGGTTTTTTTCTTTAAAATGTGGCACTAAAAAATAAATATTTCATGATGAATAAAAGATCACTCCACATCAGATCATGCTATTAATTAGAGAATTATCACATAAAGTAATTTTATATCTTTTTAAATTTAGGATGGAGGAATCATAACTCTACATCTTATATTAGAGTCATGAAACGGTTATACAAAATACTATTTTATCAATTGAGAGATATCTTAAAATCCACCACTTGAACTTAAACAATAATAAACAATATACAAACTAAAAATATAAGTATTTATTAATTATCATGTAGAAGTCAACAAATCAAAATGGTAGTTGAAAAGTCCTAGCTAGCTCAATGCTCTACTTCTATAAAAAGCCAAACAAACACCTTTTTTTTTTGCACATAAACATCTATTCCAAACTATGAAAAGCCAAATTAACAAGATGATCTCTCTACTCATCTTCATAATCTTCATAATCTCCTTCTCATCAATCTCCTCCCACCCTCTAGACCCTCTGTCCCCATCCGAGTTTGACTCGTCCGAACCATAGTTCAAAAATCTACTCCAGCAAATCAAAATACAAT